>CM031244.1:538231014-538434192 GCA_018340775.1 Taxus wallichiana var. yunnanensis | reverse complement strand
ATGTTTGTATAAGTTTGATATTATCAACAAATAATGTCGCATGTGGGTCTAATTGATTAACTCGGTTTACTGATTGGGTTGTCATAACTTAACTTATTTTGTGTCTCATCTTAATTTGTAGGTGTTTTCATAAGTATTCCAATGGTAATTTTCCTCCTTTGAAGATGTTAGTATAGTGTTAATGAAAAATACTTTACAATTGAGCACACTTGTAACTTATTCTTGGGTTTGGAAAATTATCTAAATAGAAATATAATCTATATTTGAAATGATTAAGTGGATTAGGTAGGCACATAGGGCCCCGTCACCCCACCCAAGTGGCATAGTAACATGTAGTTAAAAACTACACAGCCCTATGACCCCCTTTAGGTGTACCCCCATACAACGAAGCGGGTCCATAGGTCCAACAACTCCATGGTGAATCCCATGACCCTAATCCAACACATTACAAAATTAGAACCAACATAACAATCTATTTCAAATGCCAAGTGGCAAAAATTTCAAGCCTTAGGCTAGGCTAGAAAACGTTTAAACTTGAAAAGTAATTTTTAAACTAACCAAAACAATTGGCTAAATATCTACAATGATGTAAAGGCCTTTGCTAAACTCAAATCAAATTATATGCCCAAAATTTATGAATACATAAATCATGAAAACTACTAGTTCTTTCAGGGAAATCAAAAAATGTCAATTATGAATAAAATACGAGTGTGGAAATATCACATTACGATCACTATGTGGCTTTTCTACAGCCACCAAAGGGGTAATTATCAAGTTGTTGGCACTTGGATATTGAGCCTCATCTCATAAAAATTACATATAAGCGAGAAATGAGCATAATATCTCCATATATCTCCCAATCACATATATGAGACTCCACATAGTCAGAATCACATAAGATTGTTTGATGGAAAATCCACATAGGAAAGAGAAAGGCATAGCGTAAGGTGGTGCGCATACACAATATACTAAGAAAGATTGAATTATAATAAATAGATAGAGGAAGGTTTTCGGTCTACATGAGACTCCACTTCCTAACTCGTAATTAGCTCTAGGTTATGAAAACATGTTACATGCCTCCTCTCTCTAAACATAAACTCTTAATGATTGCCTCCCTTAGGGTCATCTAGTGTAAGGTACAAAACATAACACATAATTACATTACTAACACAATGATGTATACAAACAATAACCATATCGTGTTACACTTGGTAAAATTATAGGGTATAACACAACAATGTTCCACAACTCATAACATGTACAACATTTACATATAATGCACCAAAAGTGTAAGTACAACATAACTGGGAATATATGATCACCATATGCCCTAATTCATGCATGTTTTATCATATAACACATGAATACATAGATATGATGAATATATTCATTAATGTCCAGTACATATACACAATTACAAAATAATTTTCATGACATACATCATGATACATCACAATATGGTGGCAACAACATAGTATGATACAAAATATTAGGAACCAACCTTTGGTAAACATCACATTGATACACATACACAACATCACAAAATGACAAAACACCACCAAACCTTTCACCATCCACACTAAAATTGTGTTTCACTCAACTAGGAGGTAACGTATGGGTAATACACGTTTAATTCATGAGAGAGAGATAACTCTCATCACCATACACATCGACAAAAAATATAATGCACACCAAGTGGAAACACAATAGATACATTCACATGATCACAATTACAAGTTGTCACATCACAACAACACTATCACATTACACTTCCCATCTCCACCTCCACCATGCAAAATCATTACAACTCCAATCCATCCTAGAGGTTTGAGAACATGAACCTCTTCTCTAATACCATATGTAACACCCATAATTTTGACACACAAATACAATAGTAAAAATACCAAAAAAATTTAACTTACATTGCTTTGATACATTACAACACATGAGACACTTACACAAACATTATTCCACACACGAGATAACATGAAATATATGTGATGCACAACAAGACCAATTTTCCCCAAATGACAAGGCACAACATAACACTTCAACTACGGTATAAAATCTTGTATAGGCACCATCCATAACAAAACTATTTCCTAGTTCACACATTTATTATAGTCATATTTGGTTATTAACCTTAATTTTTGAAAATCACTTATAATGTTATCCTTAATTCTTATTTAAAATAGACTGCATTATCTTTATTTAACTTAACATTTTACTTGTAATGGTTCCATCCCACTTTTCTCTTTTATCTTATCGCAATGAAATATGTACTCTAATTGTTGATAAGAACACATGCGCATATATGAGGCTACTAGTGTTTGTTCTAAAATTTATATTCTAAGTTGTATGTTCGTTTGGATCTACAATTTATCTTGGCTGCAACAAGGAATCTTCACATGAAAAAAATAAAGTTTATTATTTTAAAGGTAAATAGATTACATGTTATTTTCATATTAGCATTCAATTTCTAAGATTACTTGATTTTTTTAAGTTATTACAACTAATCATATCTCCCATATACTTCACTTAAATGCTTAGTCATCAAGGTCCTAATGAGTATGATTTCACACTAAACCAAGTTTGGAATTCTTAGGAAATTAAGTATTAGATGCATGTTACTATTGGTGTGTGTGACTATCCAGTCATCATCCACATCACCTAGGTGAGTCATCTCACCTTGCGAGAGTCATAGGTCTTAGGAAGTCAAATGACAAGTGTCAGATTCTGTCATAGAATCTGACATTGTCATTTGCGTCAATGCATCATAGGAGTTACATTCCTTATTTGGAATTGTAACTCCTCTTCTAGTGGCATCATATGCGTCAGTCAACGTCATATGCATCAGTGGCGTCATTGATTTCTTTCCATGTTTAGGCATGGGGGTTACACAGCACCCCTATTTGTACTTCCTATTTTTTGATCTATGAGTATGAGCAGACCCATTCTTCTTACTTGCAATCTTCTTTCCATTGTTTCGAATCTTGCGTATTGCGTTGGCTTGACGTTACCATCGGAGTGCAACTTCATTGTGGTGCATCACTTTTCGACATCGGTTCTCGCGAATCCCTCTTTCATGGTATCAGAGCTGGTTTTGGTAAACGTGCACTCTTCGTTTCTCAGTTGTTTATTACTTTTGGTTTCTTCTCATTTCCTCGTGTGCAAGTTTTTTTCGATTATCATTTTGGAATTATTGCTCACCTCGTATTGAGGTTTCAGCAGTTGCAAGTTAAGGTATTTGGTTGGTTTGCTTATCAGCTGAGTTCATATTTGGATATTTCTAGATCTTTGTGGCTGTTGTTTCTGGGTTATTTCTTGCTGGTTGTGTTCAGTAAATTCAGCTGCAGGGTAAAAGAAGAGCTCGTTTTTTGGCGTGGACCTGTGATTACTGGTTGGGATCGTTGTTTTTTCTTCACCGGTGTATACTCAGACTATTCCGAGCTTCTTCCCCATCATTGTGGTTCCTTGCTTTGTCTCGAAATTACCTCTGCCTGGTCTCAACGTTTTTTGTGAGCCTGCTGAAAACCTCTCACGTTTTTTCCTGATCTCTCACGTTTTTGGGAGTCTACTCACGTTTTTTTGAGCCTTGCTGCATTCCCCAGCTTCAACGTTCAACCTTCTATGACTTCCAGGCATTTTTAACCTATTCCAGGCATTTTTTCTATCCTCTGGCTATTTTTTCAACTGTCCAGGCATTTTTAACCTGTTCCAGGCATTTTTTCTATCCTCTGGCTATTTTTTCAACTGTCCAGGCGTTTTGCACTGTCCTCAGTTATTTTTCTCTCCTTTCCTACGTTTTCCCAGCTTCTCTAGCCGTTTTTCCCTATCCTCGGCATTTTCTTTCATTGGTTTCATTTTTGCACGTTGTACTGGCATTTTTGGACTGTTAAGGCATTTTTTTGGGCTGTTAAGGCGTTTTTACATGTTACTTTTTTTGTACCTTTTGGCATTTTTCCTATAGTGGACAGTCACTCAGTTACTTATTTTTACCTGCCCTTCATCCCCACGTGGCCTTCTCGTCCACTGCCAGGTAATATCTCTCTAAAAATACGTTTTTTATTCACTTTTCTTTAAAAAAAAAAAACGTGGTTGCATTCTTTTTATCTTATCACTCTTCTAAAAAATGTGTTGTTTCATTATTTTTAAAAGGTATAAGGTAAAAACATTACATTTTATTGGCATTGTAAGTTTTTTGGCTTGTTTTATTAACCTTCCGTCGAGTGTCGAAGACGAAGGGTGAGGTCCGGGATTGGCAGGTGGCTAATCCCCCCTCGCAATACAAACAAACCCTATCTCAAATTCCATGCCATTTCCAACGAGCATACATACGACACCTTTTGCATGCGTTTAGGGCACTTTTTTAATCCGTTTGCAGGCTTATTGGCTTTTTCCTCATCAGTTGCGGGAATTGGTTTTTGCTATAACTTTTGACTCGTTGCTCGGTTTTGAGCACTTCTTTAGTCAAAGTTGCATGTTTTTTCACACTCTAGATGATGGGATCATTAGTTTTGTAAATACACTAATTTTATAAAGTGCCGCATTCTGGGGGGTGTCTTTGTATTGCTTAATTCAGCTCATTTTTTCTTGAGCTTTGTTCTATTCCTTTTTTGTGGACTTGTGAGCGCGTCCGCCACAGTCTTACAACAAAGGGATTCTTTTGTGTGACGTGAGATGTTGTTTCTCACAAATCTCTTTCTTCCCCCTCTTGCTTCTCTCTTTCTGTGCTTGCTTGCAGTGTCGATCTGTTGCGCCCTACGAACCTTGATTGTTGTCTCCACCATTGCGCGTTATTACGCTAATTGCAAGGTGAGTGACAAACTGGTTCTCGGAACACAGTCGCATCTGGTTGTAATCAACGCACTGAATTATAAAGTGCCAAACTCGGGGGGGTGTAATTTTGTTTTGGGGGGTTGTTATTGTCTTGGGTGTTGTATTACATGCAGACGCATTATCGGCCGAGTCCGACGTCTTGCATTTGTGCATCTTGCACTTTTTGATTCCGCATCATGGAGGGTGCTCTTTCCAGATTTGAGCATCGTAGGATCACCTTACAGCCTCCGCCAATTCTTACTGGGAGAGAGAACTATTCAGCTTGGCGTGCTTCTATGGAACATTACTTCACCTACAAGGGTCTTTCTCACTTCTTGGTTGGGCCTGTTCCTGCACCCACTGATCATCGTCATCTTAATGATTTTCTCAACAATTGCGACCGTGTTTTTGGTCACATGATGATGCATGTCTCTACATCTCAATGGGTTCACGTGGAAGACTCAGATCCACCCCACCATGTCTGGAGCATTCTTCAGTCCCTCTATGGAGACCCTTCACATACTGCCGCAGTTGTTGTTGCAGCTGATTCAGTTGTCTCCTCTATTTTTTCATGTGATGACAGTTCCACTGACATAGACTCGCTTGGTTCTACTTTTGATGATGAGGATTGTGCACCCAGTTCTGATGATGAGAGTACTATAGAGGAATCTTCTCCTCCTTCTCTCACTATTCCAGAGAGTGTTGACACATCCCACATCTCATCATATATTGAGCAGTCTCTTATACAATATCATACAGTCATCACACCCACCTCTTTTCCACCTTCAGTGTTTGAGGCCCATTTCACTCCTCAACCTTCCTTGGATGACTCATACATATCTGACATCGCTCTTCTGTTTGTTGAGCCCCCTCATTGGGATGAGCATCTTCCTGACCTTAGTCGTCTTTTCACATATTCCACTTGTGATGCTCTACAGGTCCCTCATCCATCTACGGTGTTTCGAGGAGAGTTCATCATCTCTCGTTGTTGGGAGTGCCCCTTCTGGGACTCTTACCACTTCCACTTTTCAGAGACCTTCATTGATCCACCCTCAGTTGTGGATCCTTTTTCTGTTGTGGAGGATGTTTTGTTCCCTTCACATCACTTGGACATCCTTTCTGTGGGTGTTCCTCCTCACTCTGACAGTTCTATGCATGTGGCATTACCTTTGGTTCCTTGGCACTCACTCGCTAGACCTATGTCACACTTCAGTGCACCAGACTCAGAGTTCTTCGTGTTGCTGCCTTCAGTTTCCTTTGTGGAGTGGGCGGATTTCCAACACATCTTTTATGTCCTTCCTAAGGGCAGACACACAGTATGGTGCAGATGGCTCTTCTTCAGTCCAGAGGCAGAGGATCTCATCATCGACATACAATATGTTCAGACAGCTGATCAGGTTGCAGACATTTTCACCAAGCCCTTCACTGAGGTGAAGTTTCTTCACTTGCGGTCTCTTCTTGGGGTGAGGTCTGCTGCAGCCACCCATCTTCTTCGGGCTATATAGTCCTCCTTCTTCTCCTCTTCTTCTTTCCAGAAAGATGTTGTTTGTACATGGGCACCTTATCAGGCCTTTAGTTGTCGGGGCCCATTGACACATCTTTCTTAGTTATCTAGGGGAGTCTTCTTTTTCTATTCTGGCTTACCTTGACCTCTTCCTCGGCTTTGATGAAGGGGGTGTTGGTGTGTGTGACTATCCAGTCATCATCCACATCACCTAGGTGAGTCATCTCACCTTGCGAGAGTCATAGGTCTTAGGAAGTCAAATGACAAGTGTCAGATTCTGTCATAGAATCTGACATTGTCATTTGCGTCAATGCGTCATAGGAGTTACATTCCTTATTTGGAATTGTAACTCCTCTTCTAGTGGCATCATATGCGTCAGTCAACGTCATATGCGTCAGTGGCGTCATTGATTTCTTTCCATGTTTAGGCATGGGGGTTACACAACACCCCTATTTGTACTTCCTATTTTTTGATCTATGAGTATGAGTAGACCCATTCTTCTTACTTGCAATCTTCTTTCCATTGTTTCGAATCTTGCATATTGTGTTGGCTTGACGTTACCATCGAGTGCAACTTTGTTGTGGTGCATCACTTTTCGACATCGGTTCTCACGAATCCCTCTTTCGATTACAAGGAGACATTCAATTATAAATGTTACACACCTTACTAAGGTTACAACTAGAGTGATTGAACATCCTTATCTCCAACAATCATCATGTAACTCTAGGTAAATTTGATACTTGTTAAGATGACAATCTTGTTTGAGAGGGGTTAAAGGGGACTCACGCTCAATATTCTCATGTGTAGGGAACTAAAACATATGATCCACTAGAATCATTTACATTCTTCTTAAAATAATTTCATTTAATTTGAATTAAATAACATTTTGAAATTAGTTGTGTAACCCATTAATTAATAAGGAACATTTGCATGATCATGAGATTACTAGCTCTCATCCTAGGGAATTTACTCAAGAACATGATTACCTATTTTCACATCATACATTCATTTCACAATGGGACAAGTGGGAGAAAAAGAGGGAGTAACTCTTCGTTTAAATGTTAAGGTTTGTATTAAATTTTACACGTCATGGATTTTGTTTCTCTCAACATGATGATTTAAACACGTTACAAGAAAGATCTAAATTTTGTTTTTCTCCTAGCATACCATCTCATGGTTATCCTTTCACAAACTAATCATAAATTAAAATGTTGATTAGATCCACAATTAACTTTTAACATTATACCATAGAATCCCAAGCGATAATATAAATTGGGTGTTGAATTCATTTATAATCCCAACTGCTAAAAGTGACTTTTAATAGTATTTCGCGATATTTTCCACCTAACACCCTTCACTCTACATGTTTTTCGGGCCAAGAGGGTTTTACATTATGTTAAAGGCTAGTTTCCCATGGATTACTACCTTAAGAGAACACATTCTCTTACTACACACATGCCTACCAATCCTAGGAGGGAACCCTATACTCAAGACAAAGTTTAACCATGTCATTCCTAACTATCAAGTTCACGGTAATGTCACTAAGAAAACAAGCTAAGGTGATAATCTAAAACTTGGGATTTTATTTCCTTAAGCTAGAATTTTTGATTAAGTTTAATGATTTAGGTTCACCCTATGGTTTTAGTTTTCCGAGTTAATAAGGATCATGCAAAAAGGTAGTTATGTGATTTTTATACTAGGGTTGATTGAGTTCAACACTAGCAATGCATCATGTCAAGAGTAGTACTTATATCGTAATTTAATATTTTTTCTCAATAAAGTGTTAAATATGTTATTATACTTAATATTATTAATTTCAAACATTTACAACAATCCATCAATTTAATTACATATTTTATTAGTTTAAAAACACATCCATGCAATTCACTCTATTCATCATTAATATAATATGTATGTATCATGCCAAAAATACATCATATTCATACATGTATTAATATACTATAATAATCCTCCTTAATTACAATCATATATGCAACTAATTTTAATAAACGCCCCTTCAACATCTGATGAAATTACACATGCAATGATTATATGAAAGTATCTTATTCATTTCTTTAAAATCATATACAACATATTTTCCCGAATATAGTATAAGTCTTATAATTTCACTTTTTGAAATTAATACATATAACTAGGATATTTGGCCCTCATTAATAAAAAAATACAATGGTACTTCATTTATTTATGAATACAACAAACAATACAATTCAAATTTCTTCAGTCAATAGAACAAATACAATCTTTTAACTTTATCCATCTTTCACCTTTCAAGTAGTCCATCTGCAAAATTGTTAGCAACTGTCAGTTCATTTTAACTGGCATGATAAGATATATATCTCCAATAATAACTTACTCCATCTAGTATTTGCATATAGGAAATATTGCCTTAAGTTAAAATCACATAGCTAACAAAAAGGACACAGATCATGGTTGCAACATTTCCTGAACTTACTTGCATTTAAATCGTTAATTACAACATTTAAATATAATTACTTTCATGAATTAATTCTATACAAATAACATAACCATTTAGGTCATTCAATCAATCATTATATAGAATTGAATAAATATGTAATATTATTACTTTTATAACTTATCATTATCCAATTATTGATACATGATAACTCTTACATATCCTTTACAAGATCCCATTGATATTATATTATTCAAATAGATTTTTAACATTGAATAATACCAATCATTATAATTATTTATGAAAACAATTCTTGTATCCTTCATATATCTACCATTATTGAATTATACTCGAACATCAACACTACAAGTCAGACAAATCCTATTCCTTCTTATATATAACAAGATAGAATAATATGCAAGAATTATAACCATACAAGTATCTTTCAATATAGGTTCTTTATTCCAGGTATCAACTATTCTACGCATTTTTCCAATAAAAGGAGTATCTCTGTTTTGTTAGCGGTGAATACCGTTAATAATATGATGACATAGTTTTAGGTATAGGAATGCTCGGTACAAATGTATTCATATATAATTCCTTAATATTATTTTCGGTTTCTGATTAATGAAACATCATTGAGCTCAGTTTACCTTAATCAATCATGAGTTGATGAAGTGACAAAGTCAATGTTGAGCTAGGCCAACATAATGAGCATAGACCGACCAAATGTTCCTTCATCGTTGGTATACAATAATCAACCTAGAAATATTTAATCGATCAAGGAGTTAAGTAAACAAGATCACAACCGGATCTTAGCATGAAAAAAGTACACACTATAAAATAATTATGCAATTTGTAGAGAAAAATCCAAATGAAAATATCATTCAAACTTATGTATTTCACATTCATGAACACACAATTATATAGTGTTTACAAAGCTAATCCTCAACCAAAAAATAGGGAGGAAACACTAAAACAAGGAGATAATCACATCTCCATAAATCAAGGAGTGGAGAAAACAACTCAAACAACTCCAATAAGTTACAGGAAGAAACAATATCCCCTAAACTAATTAAAAAATAATTATAACCTATGATCTCAAATGAGATTATTTAAGGTGCAAAATATCTAGTTCACAAAGAAAAGTGTGAACGTGTTTACACTAACACCCTCCCATAAGTGAATGCAAGGGAGCACAAAAATAAGAAAGGGTCCTGGCTACTATGCCAAATAAGGTACCCACTAAAAACAAGAGAAAAGAAGAAGGAAATAAGGGACTTCATCTTTAATTCCCCCTAAGTACAACTTCCTTGACTCCAATATTTTCTCATAGAAGAAGATATCGAGGAGAAGTAAGTGGTTTAGTGAAGATATACACTATCTAATCAGCTATAGATACAAACTTCAAGTCAATGACATCATCCTGAATCAATTTCCTGATGAAGTGCATACGAATTTCAATTATTTTGTGCGTTGATGTTCAATAGCATTACATGTAATATGAATATCACTCTGATTATCATGCCATATGACAAAAGGTGATCTTTGTGGAAAACCAAATTCATCAAGTATCGGCGAAGCCAGAGAACTTCCTGACCTGCTTTGACCACAAATATATACTCAACTTCAGTGGATGAAAAATCAACTGCATTTTTTTTTTTACATGCCCATGCTACTGGACCAAAGCCAAGGTGAAAAACTATACTAGAAGTAGATTTTCATGTGTCTCGACAACCTCCCCAATCTGAGTCTGTATAGCCTTCAATTTCATAAGATTCCTATGGTGAATAATGTATGCCAAAATTCAATGTCCCTTTTATATATCTCGAAATTCTCTTTGCAGATTTCCAGTGAATCTGATGAGGCTCATGTGAAAAATGAGACACAAGGTTAACAAAAAAGGTGATATCGGAATAGGTATGTGTCAAATACAAAAATACTCCCAACCAATTATCTATACAAAGAGGCATCGACAAGGTTAGACTTATAATTAACGGTCAATTCAATACCTGACTGAAATGGAGTGGGAGATGGCTTACAATCAGCCACTTGGAAATTTTTGTACAAAATCAGAAGCATACTTCCTTTATTATATAGAGATGCCTTCAGAAGACTGAGAAACCTGAAGACCAAGGAAATAGTACAACAATCCTAAATTTTTCATGTCGAATTTCACACTCAATTTGTTTTGAATGTCCTGAATCATAGAAGTTGAGCTGTCAGTCGAGATGAGATCGTCAACAAATAAAATTAATATTAACAATTCATCATCACATTTCAGAACATATACGGTATGATCGGTTTCACACCGATGAAAACCAGTAGACAACAAAAACTCATTCATTTTCTCATACCAAGCTTGAGGATCTTTTTTAAGACCATACAGAGAAATACGAAGTATACAAACTAGTGAAGAATCCTACACAAAACCAAGGGGTTGCTCCATATAAATTTCCTCATGGAGATCACCATGCAAAAAGGCACTCTTCACGTATATCTGATACATTTACCACCCATAAGAAGCAGAAAGGGAAAGAAAAAGAAAATAGAATCCATCTTTGCTAAAGGAGCAAAAGTCTCAAAGTAATCCACCCCTTCGACTTGAGAAAATCCCTTAGCAACAAGATGAGCCTTATACTTTTCTATAGATCCATCAGTTGCATACTTTGTCTTAAAGACCCATTTACATTTTACCACTTTCCTTCCCTTAGGAAGAGGAACTAATTCCCATGTATTATTTTTCATCAAAGAGGAGTATTCTTCTTTTATAGCTTCATCCCATTCAAATTTTCCATAAGCTTCAAAAAAATTAATAGGATCATAGGAGATAGCTTCACTTCTAAGAGTTATTCTGAAGGCATAGACTGAGTGTGATGATAAGAAATATCACCTGAAGTCTCAGATATTATGCATTGAGGATCACTCGGATCTCCTACCAAGTTACCAACTGCCTGCAGAGTAGATTGAAGCCATTTTGGATGTTTTTGTGCCAGAGAAGGAGGGGAAGGAAGAGCTAGAGGAGCAACCTCTTCTTCAGAAACATCACCAGAAGAATCATTAATAATCATGTCATCCATGTCAAGTGAAGGGGTATTGGAGACAGATGTTGATCTTCATCAGAAGCCTCAACAGAATTTGTCTCATCAACATGAACATCCCTTCGAAAATAAACTTCTAGAGTATAATTATCCAGAAGGCGGTATGCCTTCACGTGTTCACAATGGACAACAAAAATGAGTTCCTTACTCTTTGGTTGCATGGAATTCATTTTTTCATCATGAACATGAGCCCAAGTTGGAATTCCAAAGACTCAAAAATAAAAAACATCAGGCTTATCTCCAGACCATGCTTCCTCATGTGTAATCCCTTGAATAGTTTTATGGGGAATCTGATTCTGAATATAGTTGGCACAACTCATGGCTTCAACCCAAATATCAGGTGCAAGGTTCTTTTACTAAAGCATGTAATTATCCATCTCCTTGAGTGTTCTGATTTTTCCATTCCGCAAAACCATTCTGTTGAGGAGTGTAAGGCATTGTATACTGATGTAGAATTCCATGATCAGTACAAAAATCCTTGAATGCATTACTAATATACTCCCCCCCCCCATTATCAGTGCACAATTTTTTTATGGAATGAGATGATTTTTTTTTCAACAAAATCCTTAAATTCTTTCAAACCATTGAAAACATCACTCTTATATTGAATAAAATACACCCATGTTCTCCTCGTGAAATCATCAATAAAATTTAATATATATTTACAACTAGAAAAAAAACGAGAAGGAAGAGTCATCAAATCATTGTGTACTAACTCGAGAGGAGCCTTAGCTCTCTTATCCAATCATTTGGGAAATGGATCCTAATTTTGTTTACTTAACATAAAACCCGACAAACACCATCAGTAGAAGAAATTTTAGGAAGTTCGGTTACCATGTTATGAGAAGATAGTTGTTGCAGATATGTGTAATTTAGATGGTCGAATCTCTCATGCCACAACTTGCTAACAGAATCTGAGTGAGCAATCAGAGAATATCATGTAGAATTCTTGAACATGTCAAAGAGATACAATCTAGAATATGTATCCACAACACTTATAGCTACAATATCATTAGGATCATTCAATTCTCTTATTACAACTATATCAGGTGAGAATTCAATAGTCTTTCCTTTCCCTGAATTACAGAATTGATAAATGAACAACAAATTGTTAGAAATGTGGGGAACATGTAGAACATCATGCACTGAACCATTTGGCATGTTAACAATCCCTACACCCATTACTTTAAATGAAGTAGAATTGCCCACCATGATCTAAGAAACATTGCAAGGAGAAATTCAACTTAGAAAATTCTCTGAATGTGTGATGTGATGTGTGGCACCTGAATCAAAAACCCATCTATCATCCAATGGAGTGAAGGCCCGAGCTGAAAGGGCTTTCCCTTTACTAGACTTGGAAGAGGTTAAGGTGTAGGAACAAAAAGCTTATGTTGTTTCAGCATCTTCTCAAGTGCTTCAATTTTCACAAAACACCGTGATTTTGGATGGTTTGTTTTACTACAGAAAGGACAAGGATCATACACCTTTCTTTTGATAGTATTTTTCCCTTTCCTAGGACTAGAAGGTTTAGGGACTTTAGAACTTTTATCAGTGGAAGTAGAAGATGATTTAGGAGATTCTAAAATCTTAGGTCTTAGCTTCGACTTAGGTTTCCATTTACCCTTAGGAGAATTTGCTAAAAGTGTCTAATTTGAGGTTGGAAAGGCATCAAGTGACATTAACTTTTTTTTTCACAAGATAACCTCTCACAAAACACCTCAAATTTTGGCAATTTAAATGTATCCCCTATAGCATCCAAAGTGAAAAGAAAGTAGAAATGAACATAGAAAATGAACCTTTCAATTTTGTACAAAATCAACAAAATGCATTCAGGATCCTTTTTTTCTTTACCACCATCATTTAATTTACTTCTCAATTCTTTGAATTTAGTCAAGAAATCTTCTATGAGAGGAAAATTAGAAGGTGACAGAGTTGTAAACTCCATTTCAAGTTGTAGTAACTTGAACTCATTAATTTTACCAAACAATTTTTAAAAAATATCCCATACCTCTTTAGGAGATTTGGCAGCTGAAATATGAAATTGAATTTTATCTACTACAATTAGTGAAATATGTCTTAGGGCCTCATCTTGCTTGCATGCGTATTTGTACTTGTCCTTCTCATTGGTAAAGGCAGGCACTGAATCTTGAAAAACATGCCATAGAAAATGGGATTTGAGCAACTATTCCATTTTTGGCTTCTAAACGTGATAGTTGGATGAATTTAATGGTTCAAATAGGCGTAGATCCATGATGTTTGCAGGCACAAACAAAGAAGGCAAACTTCTTGACATGGCAGAAAATGACCAATTCTCCCCCGAAAATGGTACTTCTTTGGATGGTACTAAAAATTGAACCAATAGAACGGAGTCAAAAAAACATGAACTTTTTCAAAAAAATGCCACTCAATTTCGAGTTACAGGAAAACATTATTAAGATTTCAAATTCCCGTAAAATAGACCAATTTTAATTAAAAAGGACCTAGTGATTAAAAACTCAAACAAAACAAAGGCAAAGGTGGTTGTGTGACCACTCGTTGGAATTGGGAGAAGATTTAGATTCTAAATATGCCTTTCGTTTATAAACATCCCTAAAATTAAATATTAATTTGACCCAAAATAAGATTATTAACCCCAAAAAAATTAATTAAGCAAAACTACAGAAAAAATATTTTTTTCAAAAACTATAGTTTTACACAAAATAATTTAATTGGCCAATTAGAATTGGTTGTGCATGCAGAAAATTAATTAAATAAATAAACTCACGGCTCATATAAAATAAACATGGAGCTGATCCAAAACTGTGTGAACTCCAGCAAAGAGATAGAGAGGTTGAGCATCATAGTTCAATGCGCAGCAAAAAAGATGGAGCTGTGAGAAATCTGCTCCTAAAAATGTCTAAATGCCAAGCAAAAACCTTCAATCTCCAGCAAAAAAATTGCACAAACAATGTTGAGACTAGGTAACATGCAATAACCATCAAGCTCTGAAACCATAAAGGAGAGCACAACCAGATCTTAACATGAAAACAAAGTACGCAGCTTTAAAATAATTATGCAATTTGCAGAGAAAATCCAAATGAAAATATCATTCAAACTTATGTATTTCACGTTCGTGAACACACAATTATATAGTGTTTACAAATTTAATTCTCAACCAAAAAATAGGGAGGAAACACTAAAACAAGGAGATAATCACATCTCCATAAATCAAGGAGTGGAGGCAACAACTCAAACAACTCCAAGAAGTTACGGGAAGAAACAATATCCCATAAACTAATTAAAAATAATTATAACCTATGCTCTCAAATGAGCTTATTTAAGGTGCAAAATATCTAGTCCACAAAGACAAGTGTGAACGTGTTTACACCAACATTAAGGAGTAATCATTATAAAGATAAATACCCACAGAAGGAAAGTATTAACCTATAAAATCGATATGATTTTGTTCTAATAGTTTCATATAACTAGCACAATTTCAAACAAAAGAGGAAACACCCGATTCATAGACATTGGAACTTAGATCTTATCAAAACATTACTACATTTCCATAAAACACAACTATTAAAGAGTCCCTAATAACCCAACATGTCACAATGTTTATGACAAGGTCTAGATCGGATACCACGAACTAGGTATTTAAATATTCAAGACTTCAATTTCTGAACCATTATATAGCCTTCGGATTTACAAGAAGATCTAGGTATGGCTAAACAACCCTCTAACTAAATTTCACAACTAAATAAATAGAAGATATACCTAAATACATTAGATATTAAACCATGATAACAGTGAGGAGTAATAAGCTTTAACCACTGTATCGAATACCTAAATGAAGTTCGCAGAGTTTTAATACAACTCAGAATATTAAAAAACCATATAGACTATACATACATAGATCCCTCAAAGAAGAAGGGATTCGATATACCCACATAGATATAAGCCCCAATAAAACAAACCTCGAGTTTAAGTTCATACCAACATAGACCGTTTGTGTTTAACTTAACGGCTTCAAGTATAATGCCACAGAAGCACATTACAAAAAACCTCTAAATAAATACCATACTGAATCAATGAAATAGTATTTCATTTACCCAGATCATTCATATACAAAGATAAAAGGATATAATTTCCAAATTTATACAAAATAACTAACACCCAAAACCACTTAGCATTAACAAGCTTAATACAAACTTTTGTACTTGAAAATAACATATGGAGAAACATATCAAGGAAGAGATAGAGCCTATCATGCCTGGAGGAATGAAGCCAATCGAAATTGTGGGATTTGATTTAGCATCTCATATAGGCATTTCGTCAAGCGGTTTGCATGCATTCACAATTCCACCATTTTACATTTTCTTGAAAGTTTATAAATATTTTCCAACGAACCCATTTGCACATATGCACAGTCATGGAACTCCAAGTGATAACATCTAGTTGGGACATTTATTAAACAACCTTTAAGTCTCATCACGACCACCATTGTGAGCACTTCCATAATCAACGCACTCCAAGAACTAACCCCTTTCTGAGGTGTTTTATCAAAATGTCCATGTTCCCTTTTGCAGGCGTCCATATTTTTATATGTCTATCATATATCTAAAACTAAAACATCAAACAAGATAAAGTTACATGCTCTACCTTGCTAGACACTTTCTTTTTTTAAGCTCTTTATTTAGAACAGGCTGGAAAGCGGTAGATAGATTTAACACATGTTGGTTGTATTTGATGGGGGGTCTAAATCCTTTCCAACAAATATCTTTTTTGTTTCCTTATATCTTCTTATATGATACTCTAGGATCCCCTTGAAATTGGATGAGAGTGGACAAACAGAGGATTCCACGTAGAGGAAGGGTGAAAAAGACAAGGCTTTCTGACACACAAGTGGGATAGCAGGAAAGGCACTTTCAATGTCTTATACATTACCAAAACTACTAAAAATAAAAGATAACGAGCAAGAAAAGCGTAGTGATAGCTGCAAGGTCACAAAGCATGTAACACGGTACTCAGAAGTAGAAAACATAATACCATACAGATATCCGCTACACCTGAATCTGGCACCTCCTATACCTCAATCTTTTGTTTTCTTCTTCATAAATTAAACAAAACAACTGCATCAACACTTTCTTTTCCTCTCAGTGACCATTGAACGTACTTTAGTACAGATATAGACCCAAATCAAGCAATTTGTATAAAGAAGAATGAGGATTCATTAGGGGATACAGATTTATCTCCTGTGCAGGGCTATTTTAGATCATATTGGTCTGATATTGGATGGCTATGGGTGAGAGCTTTGTTCAGCATCGCCCCCCTTTTTCCCTGCCACATTCTTCACCTGGCTGTAACCATCCAATTTCTGCTAAATTACTACATTAACATGGGGTTTCATGCTTGGTTAATGCCTCGGGTTCTCAAATAAATTGTTTGCATTATTATGCTAGGAACATGACAGGTCTGCAGACCTTTTGGTATGCACATGCTCTAACCACTTCCCTGCCCCCACATCCCCACCAAATGTGATTCATATTTTTGTTATTATTTTGTTTTTGTTTGTTTGTCGGGCATTACATTATCAGAGTTGGATTAAAAAGCATGTTGTCAAAGAGCTGTCATTCGCTATTACATTTACATTGAAAATTACATGACCAAATTGACATAGTTTTGAAGGTTAGTGCTCTCACATGACATAGTTTATTGCATTTGAGTCTTACAAAAAAATATGGGTTTGTATTTCATTTCATGATTTACATTAGATATTGTATACATGGAAAATATCATGTATTATTTAAGCACATGCAAAATTATGAGTTTTCAAATTAGTAAATATGTTTTATTTGCATCTTCATATCTTTGTTCTCTTCCTTTGACTCAAAATATAATGAAATAGATTTTGTCAATCCTAAAAATAGATTTTGTCAAATTTGAAAGAGGTGTCAATCCTAAAAATAGATTATGTGAAATTTGAAATATAATGAAATGTAAGTATTTGAAGTCAATTTTCATAATAGTCATGAATTATTCATATTTCTCATATTTGTTTTCATAGTTACTTATAATATTCTTATTTTTTGGCAAATTGGCTACATTGTGCTCATTATGTGGATCAACCAATGCAAGTTGGGCCCTGTTGCTCATGTTGTAGACTGTGTTGCTTCCACCAAGCTTGGTAATAAATTTTCCATATTCCTCTACTCATCAATGAAAGGCCTTGCTTTAGGTGTTATAAAGTTTGTATCGTGTGTTTGTGACATTTTATTGACGCTTAGTAGCTATTGGTATATGCAGGAAACAAGGAAACTTTTCTGAAATAATATATTATCTTGTCAAATTACATGTTTCATAACTGATAAAGCATGATTCCTCATTTCAAACGAGGGAATATAACCCTCCTGTTACCAAATGCTTCTTTCATCGCAAACAGACCTTTGACATTTTCAAGCATTCTCCCCTCTACATGCATTCCATTTAATTTCATGTTTCTCTAATTGTGTATCTCCATCACAAATTGATGCAGCAATGTATGTCACTCTCTGAAGTTACATTGAAAAATATATATGTCATTTCAATATATAAACATTGTTACGGGTGAATTGCTAGTTTTAACTCAATAAACTATGTGTACCATTGTATGTCAAGGGTTAACGACATTTAGTCAGCCTTTTGTATTTTATCTTATTTGATATTAATAAAATGTTTTTGAACCCATTTTTGGGCACAAGATTCAAATCAATTTGTTTTTAATTTATAATATTAATTACCAGCCCACTCTGACATCATAGACAATATGTAGCCGTTGATTGTATTAGATGATATTTGGTTATTATTTATTCTTGAAATTCAGTTTTTTCATTCCTTAAATTTATATCGTCTCTAGAGAGACAAAAAAATGAAATTAGTATAGTCTCAAGAGAAAAAAATTAGTATTCTATATTGTCTCTAGGGAGACAAAATGATAGTCTCTAGAGAGACAAAAATGATATTGTCTCTAGAGAGACAAAATATGTATCAATCTATATTACCTCTCTTTACGAGACACCCTCTTTGAGACAATGTACAAGATTTTATTGTCTCTATTTGAGATTATTTGGTTAAGTATTGTTTCTATTATTGTCTCAAAACACCCCCCTTTATTGTAGTGCAAATACCTTACTTGCTTCTTGTAGCACTTTATAACCTTGCTTTTTGGTTTTAAGCTCCAGTTATTACAAGAAAATAGGTGATATAGGACCAATCATCAATAATTGAGCCCTTATAACAGATGGTCGGAAAAATTTGGGAATTAAAGCCCTGTTATCCACTTTATTGGTTGGATCTAACTCACATCAGTCATGAGACCACAATTTGAGCTTAAATGGACCAAACTAAAAAATGGTGAAAATCCATAGGTCCCCATGCGTTGTGATGTCAATGGAAGGACCTCAAATTGTTCTCTTCTATCTTTGCATTTGTTGTTGGTTCATTATATTATTGGCCTAAACTTATAGTTCATTTAAGATCGAGTTTTCTGTTTCAAAGTAGTGCAACAAAAAATAGCAAAATATTATAGTTTTGTACCAAATACTCGTAGTTGTTAATTGTGCATAATTCCTCTTTCTTTGTAGAAATCCACATATAGAGTTTGAAGTCTTTGTTTTGACTATATTGGTGCTTAAATAATGGTAGATCCAAACTTCATCTCGGATGAATGTAAACAACACACATAAACATGTGGGCCCTACATTCTGCACCAATAGGAAAATCTAATTTGCAAAGGCTTTTTGTTTATTAATTATATGATTGGTCCATTCTGTAGGCCCCACCACGTTTGTGCGTGTTAGATAAGGATTTCCCTTCATCTCTAGAGTGATTGATTATATCATTCAAAGGGTAGGAAACCAAGGGCTTACTTACATCGATCTTGTGATTAGGTGCACAAAAGAGTTGGACACCCTCAAACATTTGGCGAATAGAATTCATTCCATCAACATAGAAATGTAGAAATATAAAAAGGCTTTGAACTTGGAAGAATCCATACATCCTCTCACCAACATTTTCCCTCCACGGTGAATGGTTGGATGCACAAATTGAATGATCTTTTCCATAAAGAAATATATTTGGCTCATTTTTGCACTTTACCATCATCTCATTTCTTGATATCTCATTCCCAAAAGAAAGATCACTCGTCTTATTTCAATAGTTAGAGTAGAGAACATCTAGACCCTACTCCTGTCATTGCTTTTTCCCACCAACAACAAAAAAACATGTGGCTAACTAATAAGGTCTTGAGAAGATTAGAGAAATGGTTGATTCTCTCAACCTAACATTCAGGTGCTAGATATATAAAAGTCCCTGCAAAAAGTGTGGTGTGGGAGGAAGATTCAATGTCTTGCTCTCTAATAAAACCATCAAAGTGCACCTTATAATATTCACATTTGAAATGATTGATGAATACACAGTCATAAACAAGTGAAAATGACCATATATAATATGATATGTAGTTGATACCACAAATAAAGGCTGGTGTGAGAATCAACAAGCTGCATC
This sequence comes from Taxus wallichiana var. yunnanensis, assembly GCA_018340775.1. Lineage (NCBI taxonomy): Eukaryota > Viridiplantae > Streptophyta > Pinopsida > Cupressales > Taxaceae > Taxus > Taxus wallichiana. The sequence goes on along the minus strand of CM031244.1, from coordinate 538,413,812 downwards.
TAACATATTTAACACCGTTGACGTAAATATTTTGTCAGATCACCTATTAACCACGTTGATTATGTTGGTATCCAAATTTGTTCTCCTTTTGAATCTGAGCAACAACACAAATTCGGCAGGGATCTTAGAGGTAGATAGATCATAAATATGTATCGTTTTGTAGCCGAGGATGAAATCTAACTGACCCTTTGTTACTCAGGTTTGTGGAGAGATGGATAGCACCATAAAAGGATTTGATCTTATCCTAACTATTTTAGGTTGTGCCTTTCAACCAAGGTAAGAGGACCTATTTTGTAACCTTTGTTATTGAAGGAGATGCATATACCTTTCTTTTGCACAAATTTTATAAAGAAAACCTTGGGAAAATATGATCAACACACCAAATCTGACTCTCACAAGTTGTCACTTCCAGAAAATGGAGATATTTTCAACACAAGGCTAAGGTTACTAAAGACATTTGGAAACCTGATCTATTCTGCATACTTTAGCAAGTAGATTTTTGTTCTTTTGTGGATATACAGAGAAAAATAGGGGTAATTCAAGGTAGGATTGGTTATTTGAATAATTTTTTGGTGGGAGATCAACAAGATAGATTGGAATTTGCCAGATCCTTGAGAAAATTTCATAACAAATGGAGAACTCAATAACAAAAAGCTTCAAAATAGTTAAAACATTCCTTCAACCAGAAAGTGTGTCATGGGGCCCCGGTTTGCACTTTTCACACAATCTTTGAGATTCTAGCACAAAGGCTCGAGTTAGAAGACCCAATAAAACATCAAAATCTAAAATCAATCACACCTGAGGTACATCCAGAGGCTTACAAACAATCTTTGTCAACAGATGAAAGAAAAGTGATTTTAAATCATTTATTTCATTCCCAGATAAAATCTCTTCTGAAAAATGAAATTACAGATGCCACTAAACTATCACAAGGATTGAGATCTATGTGACTCAAAGATATTTTGATACAAGATTTCAATAGGAACAAGAAAAACTACTTGCAAACATTCTGAAAGTGAAATAAACACAAAATTTGCCAGAGATTTAACACAAATTAACTCAAAGTTTATCAGATTCATCAATGGGGAGAGTTATTTTAAACAATCTCAGAGCTTGTTGATGGCTATACACTCGTAACCAACTCAACATGAATGAAAATATAACACAGAGGAAGTTAACCTGGTTTCTCATAAAGTTTTCTTAGAAGATGAGCTTTTCTCAAAATTTTCTTGTGAAAATGAACTCCCGACCTTTTGCAAGAGTATTCTCATTGCATTTATACATTTCATTTGCTCAATTTTCCCCAAAAAAAAAGAATATTCGAGGGACCCTTGCTTGTTACTCATTTGCCTCAGAAAGCGACCTTTAACAAATTTATATTCGAAAGTTGCCAGGTGGACCAGTTGTAAACTGATCATGTTTCTTGGGCCTCTCCATTGATGACTAGGATGCCATGCCACAACACTCTACAATCCTTCCAAAGAGGTGAAATGCACAGAAACTGTTGATTTTGTCCCCTTTCTACTTTATATCAGAACCGTCCATGTGTTTCCCTAGCGTAACTGCAAAGGTGAGGCACAGAGGTAAGTCTCCAAACAAGCGCGGTCCCTCCACGTGTCCTAGGCCTTAGAAAATTGTTTGAAAATCTTAATCATAGAACGGAGCCGGCGGAAGCCTCCACATGTACCCCTATCGCAATTGTTAAGGTGGGACCCTGAGGTGAATTTTCAAATGAGCATCGGCCCTCCACGTGGACAAGCTTTGGGTTGAGGTGAGCCATAGAGTTTTTAGAGTGCCTCGCCGAGCCGCATCCAACCAAAACGGACCACATTTTCACTTATGCAAAGAAGTAAATTTGACCGGGACAATACACCGTCAAACCATAAAATGCAGAAAAATCACCATTTGACCCCGGAGATGAATTTTCCTTCAAGGATAGAGAATTTAGAAGTGAGATAGTGCCCAAATGTGATCCTCCCAGCCGTATGTAATCACGTTTTCATAGATATTTGGGACACAAATGATAAGGACAACAAAACATGACTGTGAAAAATGGAAATAAAGGAAAAACCCGAGTTTTACGCCCAAGTTGCAGACTCTTTCACACGGGGACTCAAATTTGGGTGGAAGAAGACCCCTTTGGAAACATCCTGACACCCTCCATGCCATATAATATCATTCTTAGCATGCTTTTAGTGGGTGAAAACCTGAAAGCGTCTTTTCCCCTTTAATATAGGATTTGATGGCTTCCACTACCGAGATATTGGGATTTTGGTCTGTCATCTTCTCTTATACAACAAACAAGTGTGGGGCACCAGACTCGACAAATGGAGGACAAAGTTTTTATGCACCAATTTAGGGAGATAGAAAACGTGACAGAGGCTGCAAACTGAGGGATTTCAAGGGCAAATGGTGCGAGATCAGAATGAGCACCAACAGATTCCTTTTCGCTTGTAAGGACCAATCAAAGACAAGTAAAACTCAAATTTTATGTGAAACAAAAATTTACCCCAGGGTAAAACAAAATAAAAAGACTATGCTTTTGGTCGTCAACTCCTTTACGCTGGTCGACCGAGGCTTTCAATTTTATTTTTCTTGCAATGAAGATGGATGACCCTCCCCGCAAATGAGCATGTGAAAAAGGTGACAAGTCATTCATGTCTTATTCCTCTCATAACAGAAACCACTAGAAGATCCAATCTATTTTGCCTGCATCTTGCACATTAATTTCACAATTTTGTTTCTAAGAACTGGTAGAAAATAGCAAACAGGTAGAGAAAAAAGATGTCCTTATAGAAGAAGTAAAGGGCCCGTGTCATATGAAAAGTGTTAGAAGCCTCATACTAGAAGCACAAGTTCTCAATTTTATCTTGGCGAATCCAGGGAAAAGATCACCGAGTCGACTGCAACTTCTCTCGAATAAAAGCTCGCCATTGGACTTGCAGAAGTTCCTTCAAGGTAAGGCATATATTTAACACAGTTTTGGTGTGTGATTCGTGGATATATTGTGATTGTATCTGAATTTTATTTCATTTTTATGTTTTCAAATTGCAGACGCGTTCCAGACAACAGGACTTCTACTTTCCATTAGTTCTTGTCTCTCCCTGATGAGAAAGATGAGGACGACAAAGTTGCAGGGGAAGGAAAATAAGTGTTGTTTGTTTTCTCAAGATTCACATCACTGTTTTATCAAATACGTGACAACTGACAGTGACCATATAATATGTTGTTGATACGTGCTGAGGAGGCCCATATGCATATGACACATGGACGGTGAAGGTTTAAAAAGAATTGAGCTGCAGCATCGGACATTGATAGGGTTGTGTTAGAGCCAACTCTTTCCATTTCATATGTGATATAACTAGCAATTGCACATGAGTTGTAATCAATGTTGGTAAGCATAACAATATAACTTGGTTAATATGGAGAGATTTGATTTTGATATTGGAATTTGATTAAGTAATTGACAAGTGTATGGAATATTTGTTTTAGTAGTTCCTTATAAGGAAGCATTTTTTAATAAAAAAAATGTGTTCTCTTTCTTGTATAAGCATCAATATGTACAACATGAAAGACAAATGACAACTTTGTTGTTAAAAATTATTTATAAATTAGATTTTGGTTTTTACATTTCAAATGTTGTCATAAAAGTGCATATACTCTGTATTATTTGATACTTTATTATTATTTTATGGATGTAAAATATTTTGTTATCGCCTTATATTTCCTTCTTTAGACATCAATTATACAACATGAAAGACAAAGTATAACATTATTTCTAAGAACTATTCAGAAATAAGTTTTTTTTGTAATGCCATGAACATAAAGATGATGCCTATTTAGAAGATGGTGTAAGTGGGGAGAATTTCTTTATAGTTGAGTCGATATTCCTCCTTTGTGCATGCTTTTATATTTTTTTGTGCATCATTCTTACATAACGCTCATATGTAAAATCATGGGAGATATGTAGGTCCAAGCTAGTGAGTAGACTCATGAGATTGTAGTAAATCTCAACCCTTGGGGATCAACATTGTCGATGTCTATTGTTACCTTTTCTAGTGTGATCTGGATGAATTTTCGAAGGACATATGTTCCCTAAATCTCCCATTATTGGCATAGTTCGGAAGATCAATCCGAGATATTTTCGGTGAATATTTGAATGCTGCAAATAGAGTCCATACACACATCTGGTGGTTGGTCAAAGTTTGGTCAACAGTTGGTCAACATTGGTCAACAAAAAAGAATGATTTTGAAATCATCAAAAGTCATCACTATTGCATAGATCTCTCCAATACCTTTCTAGAACATGTTGAACAGACCAAATTTGAGTCCGTATGCGAAAGTTATGACCGGTCAAAGTTCGGTTAACTAGTGGTCAACAACCGAAGGATGCGCCAAATGGACAAATAACATGGTGACACATGGCATAGCTGCACAATTGCATTTGACATGTGGAAAATTTGCATGTGATCACATGGATTTATTATTTATATGTGTGCATTAAATGTGGGTTTATTGGTTTTACCCACATAAAAGGTTTATAATCTTTTTATTAAAAAAATTCACGTGAAAACAAATTTTGGTGGATAAAGCCTATTAAAAATGCTTGCATATAATGTGGGATTTTACCCCACATAAAGCTGCTCCATCCACGTGAAGAGTGGATGTTATTATGGGGTTGAGTTTTAAAAAATATGGCTTAAGCTTATTTAAAAGCTTAAAAAAGGAGTTTATCCCTATTAACCCACTCAAAGCCTATTAAGGCCTCGATATTGTTTGAAGTAGTTTAAAAATTTGGTGGCCAAATTATTATTATGCCACGGGGAATTTGGCTAATCCCAATCCATTGAGGATTATTACGGGCTCTTTAAAAATAAGTCACGGATATTATTAAATATCTTTATATTCCGGGCTCCTAATCAATATAAATAAGGGACCTGGATACATTGTAAAACACACAATCCTTAAGTTTGTCAAGTTTTGTAAAGGCATTCAAGATGTTATTAAATATAGCTTCTAAGCTATACTAAAGGCCTTAATTATTTTTTTAAGGCATTATTTTTATTGGCCTATTATTTATTAGACAAACTTTGAAGACGAAGCTCTGAGTTCTCTCCAAGAAGCAATGATCCATGTCTGAGTCATGGCGAACAACTGGTGAAGTTTGAAGATGATCGTGGTGATGTAATGGAGACATTATGGAGAGATATAAATGCTTCTATCTTATTAGTATAAGCATAATGGCCTATATTATTTGTTATAAGCAATATGAAAATTGAAGAAGTCCTATATTATTCATTATATGCACATGACCGAAGTCCGATATTATTGTTATCGGCATGTTGATAAAGTAAGACCTATTTATTTTATAGGCATATTGAGGACCGATATTATTTGTTATCGGAAATACCTATTATTAAATAGGCACATTATGGTTCGGGAGTTATTATTTTTTAACTCACCGATAAAGAGACTTCTCAAGTTGGAGCCCAAGACGCTATGGAGCCGAGGGATGTGATAAACATTAGAGAAGTAGTAGAGCTCATAACCTCAGTACGTTGGATGTATCATCATATTGTTATCTTCGAGAGGAGGGTCAATATTTAGTATCAACTCATTGGTGACAATCGATGTCTATTGACATATGGATACTTAGCACCACACAATGGAAGCGTGGAGGTTTCTAGAAGAATAATTAGCACCGTACAATAGAGGCATAGAGGTATTCATGGATAGAATCTACCAGGGTAGCCACTTGGTGTTTAGGTTCTTGTTCTATTTGTATTCAGTATTATCATGCTTAGATTGTATTATTTGTTACAGTCCTGGAAGTGGATAATATATCGGTTCTATTGATGAACCCGGAGATGTAGGCTTTCTGTTGAACTCCGTTATCAATATTTGTGCATTGTGTTTTTAATTCTTGCATTGTTTAAGGTTGATTTTAATGGGGTAAATTCATAAAAGAAATTAAATCCTATAGGGTTCTGTGGTCGAGTAAAAAAACATTCGGTCAATTATTTTATCAATGTCATTTTTTTATCCTTGTGAATGATCAGATCCCATGACATTTGATCACAATCTATCGTAAATTTTCACAGTTGATGGGTGGAATTGAAAAATGAGTTGGGTGGAGGATTTCCCAGGGGGTCCACGTTGTTTTTAAATTTGACAACCACAAAGGATGGTAAGTCAGGGGGTTGTGATTCTCGAATGTAGATAAGCTCCATGACCTATCTGAGTGCCCCATTTACCAAATCAGATTTGACCCATAAGTTTGATGTCAACACAACCTCTTACTCTTTGAACAAGAGTACTATATGTTGCAACTGATTTTCGTTTATCGTATGATAGCGACGCATGTTTCTTTGGTCAAATTTTTTTATTACAATAGGAAGGTGCAATAACTTTTACATTCTTTTATTGTGCATTGTTGTTAATTCCTTTGTTGCATATAGATGTTTTACTCCTATAAAGGATTCTTGTTCTATTTGTTCCATGGAATAGCCTAATTATGACATGAGGAGATTCATGTTTTCTATTGTTGGGTGTGCATTTATTTATGATGTTATACATTAAATTTTGAAATTCCTGTCATTGTGGGTTGTTTCCTTGTTGACATAAATTTTTATCCAAGATAATGACTGTGTCAAATTTACACCAAATTGTGTGACCAAATGAGTGACCTTCATATATTGGTATGTCACTAACATGGGCGAACTGACCTAGGTCTCCAAACAATATAATTGAGAATTCACCGAAATCTTCATTTCTTTGTTGAGGGAATGCCTCACGCATCTTGCAGTTTATATTGTTCAACATTTTGTCCCTACGAAGCTCACTTCATCTATGAGAACATATTGTATGCCTTATATATGTTCTTCGAAAACTACTAGTCTCTATCCTTCGAGATCCTTCATCTCGTTGCTTGGTATTTGAATACTATAATTTATAGTAGATGCATCTATGTTGAATGCAACAATGCATGTTGGAGCTAGTAGAAGAAAGGTTGACTTTCTTCTGTTATTGGGTGATTGTAGTGCGTATTTTATGCATCAAATCAGGTAGGACTTTCCTGTACTAGTCATACCTTGAATAATCATCTTTAAAGGGGGAGTTTTCTTTTCTCATTGGCATGTTCAACAAAAATTGTGTAGGTGATCTTTCATTTTGTAGAGAGAAGTAAGGGTATTGTCTGATTTGATGGGGCATTTGTTGAAAGGTGGTTCTCAAGATGTGCATGATCTATGAATGTAGGTTTTGGTATGTAAGTCGATGGGGACACCATGCCTTGACCAATCATGGCTAATGTCAAAGTCTCTGAGGCCTAACATGTCTAGGTCATAAATTGTTGTGTTACCACATGGGTGCATTCGGGATATGTGTTCCCATTCTTGTAGTTCCATTTGGATAGTGAAATCTTCTTGTGATTCATTGTCACTACTTTTTGTATGAACATAGTTATTACTTCCAATGGAGGGGACAACATCATTAATGTAACTTTCAGTATTTGTAAGTGGGTAGTCACTGGAACATGGAAGATCCTTTGAAATGTTGGATGTTGGATTTGAAACTCTATATGATATAATGATCACCCAATATTTGGTTCCATTCTATACCTATGAAATAAATTAATACATTCACTGCAATGTGTTTCACATGTACTAAATATGTGTACGGTTTTGTACCAAAATCAAAGAAAATAACTTCATAGCTAAAGTCAATGAAAATAGCCTCGAAGCTGAGTTTAAAAATCATTGACATAATGAAGGGAGATATAGACATGTTCATCCTCAAGATGAAGGGTTAAATTTTAAAATCACCTATAACCATAACATCATCATCTGTTTGTAGAAGCTTGGTTTCCAGTACTCTATTTTTTTTAGAAAACAAGATAACAAAATTTCCTTTAGTAGTTACAAGACGTAGTTGTTTAATATAAACAATCTTGGTCCATTCATAAACAAAATGTATCTTTAATAAGATAGGTAGGCATGGTAAATTGTACCATATGGAAATATGATTATATGTTTTAAAAAATCTAAAGGCTCGATGGGTTGTATACTATGTTATCCAGACAACTTATTAACAACAACATGTGAGTGGACCTATGTTTATGTCAACCTCTACTATTTTTTCATTAAGTTATTGCAGTGTACTATTTACTAATTTTCTATATATTGGTTACCAGTTTGATGAGGCCAAGTAAAGAGCGTCAGTCGGAGGGAAAGAAAAGAGTTTTAGAATATAATCAAAAAGTGATTGATGTGGGACTAGTAAACATAACCTCCCTTAATTAGGAAAATATGTGTTTGAGTGTATTTTATTTTTATTTTAAATAATTAAAAATCAATTACCAAGAATTGATCGACAAATTTGGCTAGGTCTGGAGAAAATAACAGTTATTTTCGTTAAAGAAAGACCTAAACTAACAAAATCAATTGTTCCAAACACAAACCTGAAATCAAATAGATTCAAAGTTAAATTTATGCAAATTAAAATAAATCTTAGAAAAATACTACATATCATGTTAGAATGAATAAAATAACAAGATCCTAAATTGGTATTGTTAAGCCCATAATGTAGAAATTAGGCACATAAAATATCAAACAGTAGAAATAAAAATAATAATCTTGCAAATAAACAAAGTATTCCAAACTCAAATCAGCACTTCTATGTATATATTTTTTCTTCTCTATCAGAGCTTCAGCTCAATAAATTTTGTGTGTGTGAAAAACACTTACAATTGCCTCCAATATAGAGAGGTCTTTCATCTAACAATAGAACACTCAACTCTTAAAAATAGACCATCAACTAAAAATAGTGCATGGTTGTGCATGGATACAAAGCTTTTTGATTTATTTGTGTTTCCTAAAATTAGGAATCTAAAACTAAACTGATTAAAAATAAAAGCATGCAATAAGTAAATCGTTGTTTGCTTTTCCTAATAATAGACTAGGGGAAAAATTAAACATTTTTTTCTTACACTCCCCCTTACTTTTGACCTTCAAAATTTTCCATTTATGGATCTGAGTGGACGTTTCTAGATCTGACATATTCTTGATCACAAACTTCCAAACAACTTCTCAAATACTCAAAAACTTCATTTCCCAAATTCTTCATAAAAATATCAACAAACTGATCTTTGGATCTACAAAATTCAAGACAAATTTCCTTTTTGTTAACCAACTCCTGATGAAGTGATACCTTGTGTCTATATGCTTTCTCCTCTTGTGAAAAACATGATTTTTGGACAATATTATTGTTGAGTTTTGTCACAAAATATCGTGTAGCGTCCTCCTGATTATGCCTCAAATCTTTCAACACTCTTCTCATCTAAGCAACTTGACATGCTACTCATGTTTCTACTACATACTCTACTTCTATTGAAGATAGTGTGACTATGGACTACTTCTTCGATGCCCACAAAACCACTCATGTTCCAAAGTGAAAAGCATAGCTGGATGTACTTTTTCTTTCATCTATACTTTTGGCACTATCACTATTTGTATAACCTATGAGTTTGAACTCATTTGATGTTGAATATAAAATTCCATGATTCTTAGTTCCACATACATACCTCAAAATCCTTTTTCCATCTTGCCAATGTGAATATTTTGGAGATTCCATGAATCTTTAGATGAGGCTCACACCATACATAATACCATGCCTTGTAGCCATCAAATACATGAGACTTCAACTAGTCTTTTGAACAATGTTGGATCCACAAATGATCCACTCTGTCATCTTTTCTTAACTTCAAACCTAATGCAATTGGTGTTTGTGTTGGCTTACAATTAAAAATGTTAAGACTATTCAAAACATCATTAACATACTTCACTTGTGAAATAAAAAACTTCACTTCGATTTTGAACTTCAATGCCCAAAAAATAGTGCATGAGGCCTAGATATGTCATCTCAAATTATTTCTTGATAGCTGATTTGAATGAATATGTAGATAGATTTCTGGGTAATTGTACCAGGTTGGGGGGACCAAAAAGTGGACATCAAATCTTGAATTTTACATCAAAAATAGTAAAACATCAAATTTTCTCTTCCATGGACTTCAACCATGCCAAAAATCAAAAACATGTCACAAAAATGGTACCAATGCATAGAGGAGATTGTTAGCTTTGTAGTAATATTGATTTTAAAGTGAATAGAATATGATAAATATCATTTTATAAATTTTTACTAATAGTAGGTCTTTAAGAAACTTTTTCTCGTGAATGTTCATGTCTACGTTTAAGACAAAAACTTTTGTTTCACTTATTTTCGATATTTTTGATGAAGTTATGGTGGGAAAATGGAAAGTGCTCCATTTTCTTTATGTTTTCAGACCACTTTCATGGAAAAAATCATTAAAAAAATATTGGTAAAAAAATGTATCCCAAGATAGACAATGTCATCTAACTTTTCACCAAAGGAAAAATATATATATCAAGTTCTGGTTATCCAAATGATGGGAAAACGGACTACAATATTATAGGATTTTTCAAAAAAATACCAAGTCATTAAATTTTGAGTGTTTGATATAGCTAAACTTGTCCATTTTTAAAAACTTTAGTAGTTTAGAAACTAGATTCTGGATTCTACGATTCATATTTGTATAGTTTTTTCTAATTTTGAGTGCACACATTTCTAATAATCCCTACAAGTTGATATTTTGCTATTATTTACAATATGATGTCCACTTATGACCCCTTTTTGGCCCCCCAACTTGGTGTACATACGAACTAGTAATGATTAAATAATCCACATATAAAAAACAATCAAAATTTTACCTTGCTCATTTATCTTGATGTATAAGGTGGGCACGTTTCTTCTCCTACTAAAACCGTTCTGAATCAAATAAGAATTAATTCTATTTTACCAAGCTTTAGGTGCTTACTTGAGACCACGAACGCTTTTCTCAACCTAGTATACCTTTCCCTCATGACCTTCATTCTCATAACCTTCTGGTTGATTCACATAAACTTATTATTTAAGAAAACCATTCAAGAATGTTGATTTTACATCCATATGATAAATAAGCCATTTATTTTGAGCTACAATTTCCAAAACCATTCTTAACATGTCCAAATGTGCTACGGTGCAAATGTCTCATTGTAATCTACTCTATATTTTTGTGTAAAACCTCTTACAACCAACCTTTCTTTATGTTTATGTACTTTACCATCAGCATTGTACTTGGTCTTATAGACCCACTTCACTCCTATCACATCCTTTTCTTCTGGAAGATCTACCAATTCCCATGTATGATTATTCTCTATGGAATCTATCTCATCATCCATGGCTTGAACCCAAACTTCATTGTTTATAGCCTCTATATACTGGATATACAGCTTGAGAAAACAATGCAAAAACTAAAAAAGTGTTAGTTGTATCAATATCATAAATTTCACTAAGACTCCTTGTTTTCCACTGCAAAGGGCTATCTAATGATGGACTATTTTGTACTGAAGGAGTTATTTCTAGTGTTCTTTCTTAGAGACCTTCTAGATGTAGATCGAGGTTTAGTTTGTGCTAAGGTTCACTTTAAGACCCCCTCCTCCCAAAAATTATTATAGAACTGGTGGTAAATCTCCAAAACAACCTTTTAAATAATGGCAAAAAATCCAAGAAAATGGATTCGCAGCAAAAACAGGGAAAAGTAGAAAAAAAACGTATAGACGCACGACTGGGAATATAGGCGGGTGGATGCATATGTACCCGCTTGCCTATACGTCCAGTTGTTTTTCTACATACGCATTTGAGCATCTGGACTCTAGACAGAATATGATGGTGTATAACTGGTTTGCAATTCTAGCCTATGATGTTATCGAAAGAACATATCTCTATGCTCGAGATATATACTATATGCTTATGTAACTAGTGTATTGTGGTGAATATATGTATTTATATGAAATTTATTATAAACACTAGGTGAGTTGACCCCCCAAACTAACTTGCTACTAGAAATTTTAGGCAAAACGTTGCTCCAGAAGACTCCTAAAAATCACCAAATCCAAATTTCAAAATCCTAAATATTCGTTGATTAGCGAAGAATCGCCAATAAAATTTTCCCTTGCTTGTGCTACAACTTGTGGTGCATGTCAAATATTCGAAGAAGATACAATACAATTATGCTCTATAATGTCATCTACCATATCATCATGAGGAATAGTTGCTTCTACACTAACTGTACTCTCAATACTTCCATCCCATGTCTCATTTTCAAAAAATTGTGCATCTCTATTAATTATGACTTTTTAGCTAACTGGACTAAACAACTTGTAAGCTTTTGTATTCTCTGAATATCCAACAATTATGCACTTTTATCCTTTGTTGTCTAACTTATTCCTTAGCTCATCAGGAACATGTGCATATGCCACACAACCAAAGATTCTAAAATGAGAAACATTGTGTTTCTTGTTTGTCCAAGCTTGTTGAGGAATCATGTTTCAATTTTTTTGTTAGACAGATGTTTAAGATGTAAAAAATAGTTGCTACTACTTCTACCCAATACTCATTTGAAAGATGTTTTTCCTTCATCATACTTCTTGCCATATCCATTATGGTTATATTTTTCTCTTTGCTACACCATTCTATTGTGGTGTATACCTGGTAGTAAACTACTTTTGTATACCATGATATTTGCAAAAATTCATAAAAGCATTGGAAACATACTCACCTCCTCTGTCTATCCTCGAAACTTTGATGTAGTACCCACTTTACGTTTCCACTAAGGCCTTGAACTGCTGAAATATATCAAAAACATTTTATTTGTGTCTCAAAAATTACACCCATGTCTTCCTTGTATAGTCATAAATGAATGTCATAAAATATGAGCAACCTCCAATAGAATTTGTTTGCATAGGTCCACATAAATCTGAGTGAACAATTTCAAGTGGTACACTTTCTCTTGTTGTTTTTCCAACTAGGAAGGACTCTCTGTGTTGCTTCCCCAAAATACAACCTTCACAAACTCTCTCTGGTTTCTTAATCAAAGGAAAACATTTTGCCATATTTTTCATGTGTAATAAATCCAAACCACCAAAATTTAAATGACCAAACCTAAGATGTCATAGCCACAATTCATATTTTTCAACTGACTGAAAATTTGATTCAATTTCTTTAGTTCTGGACTGTTCTGTAGTATGAGCTCCAGATGTGGCTAGTCTAATCTTCAAAGGAAACATTTTTGCTTGTCATCTTCACTTTAGCAATTAGTTGAGTACTTGGAGCTTTATCCACGATCACACATTCATTGTCTTCAATGTAAACTATGTATCTTTTTTGTACCAATTGATCAATGCTCATAAGATTGTGCTTCAAACCATCAACATAATAAACATCTTGCATAATCTTTTTCCCCCTCTTTTTAGTTAGAATGTTGATTGTTCCTTTTCCTTTTACAGACACTTTGTATTATTATTCCCAAGGGTAACATATGTCTTTACTGACTCATCCAAATTAGAAAATAAATATAAGTTACCTAACATGTGATTACTACAACCAGAACCCAAATACCATACATCACTAGGACTCTCTTGTGATAGTGTAGACACAAAAATTGGGTCACACTCCCTTAGTCCCCCGTCAAATAACCAACTCAAACATATTCACCTAACCATGGCACCTTCAGTTAACGGTTTTTTCTACCTTGAGAAGCGGATGTCAAAGTGGCCAAATTTTTATGGAAAATTCCCCAAGGCCCAAAATCTAAATTTTTGACTTCAGATTTCAGAGATTTTCTCTTTCGGAGTTTAATGGCGTGAGTCTTTGAAATTTTGTTTCAAATTTCTGAAGTTTGAAACCCCCAAATTTCGAGTTTTTATTATGTAATTGGTAATTTTTTAACCCAGAGTTTTGAAGTCTAAAACCCCGAAAGTCCAAAATTTTAGACTTTCGGGCTTTTGGAAATTTTGGCCCCATTTTGGTTAAATCCCTTTCGGACTTCTGAAGTTCGAAAGTCTGAAATTTTGGACTTTCGGGATTTTGGGTTTCGGAATTCTCTGAGTCTTTTTTAGGATTTTCACTTTTGAACTTCTGAAGTCCAAAAGTTTGAAAGTCTGAATTTTCAGACTTTTGGGCTTTCAGGTTTTAGAAATTTTCATTGCCAATTCACATTTTTCATCTCCCAATCTCTGAAGTCTGAAACCCCAAAATTCCAAAATTTTAGAATTTCGGGCTTTCGAGGTTTTAGACTTTCAAAGTCCTTCGTGCATTTAATTTTTCACCAACCCCATACGGATCAGATTTTTTCCATTAATATCAGTTTTCTATTTAAACTTAATTTTTACTCATCATTTTTACCTAACACATTTGCTCTGACATTTCATTTTCTTGTACCTTTCAACATCATTTTTGAGGTATTTTATCTTTGTTATTTTCCTTTTGGTTTAAGATCTCTTATTTTCATTTTGTTTGTTTTCTTTGGTTCCTCTTCTGTGTACCTCTCGGAATGACAAACTCATTACCCACGATGTTTCCACAGGTATTCAAAATTTTCAAGGGAGCTCATCAAGTTCTCCATTTTTCCCTCTCAGTACTTTTTAGGATTTGGAGATTAGCATTGTTTGGTAATTTCCTTCTCAGATTTCAAGGACTTGGGGGAGAAATTTTTCGGAACTTTCACTTCGGAGAAATTTTTAACTTTCATTTCGGAGAAATTTTTCAGAACTTTCACTTAGGAGAAATTTTTCAGAACTTTCACTCCGAATTTTTTTCAGAAATTTCATTTCAGAAAATGTTTTCAGAACTTCAGAGTTTTTCTCTTTGGGACTCTTCAGTTCAGGTTTTTGGAAGCTGATATTTTTCATGAGTTCAGGATTTGTCTTTCGTAGTATTGCACTTCAAGTTACGGACTTCTCTTTTTTAAGGGTTTTTCAACTTCAGCTTTTGTTCCGGCATATAGAGCTTAATGTCTACTTCTACATCAAAGGGAAAAGAAAAGATGAAGTATTCATTTCTTGGATTTTCTCCTCACTCCTTCCTGTATTCTGACTTAGGGAATATAGGGGACACCGACCTAGGGAAAATTTATTTTCCATATTTTTGGGAAAGAGTAAAGGCTCCAAACAAGAAATCATGGACGCAGGCCATCTACGATAGTGGACTTGCCCTTGCTACCGGTATTCCCACATCCATGCATTTCCCAAAGTTCGTTTTAGCCATGGCATCCCACTTTGACAAATAATCCATGTCAGTCAAAGATGATGATGATAAGGTGGTAATCCATTTGGACCCAGAATTCTTTGAAGATCTGCTCAAACTTCCCGACGTTGAAGATTATGCCACAATTTTTCCAGAGTTAGCAGTGGAACATTGGGACAAGGAAGAGGAAGTATGCACAAAAATCATGATGAAAACTTATCTGGCCAAGAGCTTCACCAAATTACCCAAAACCATGCATCGGTCAAATTTTATTCAGGAGGTCAGTGACCTTATTGTGCTACTAAGCGAATTTCAGGTTTCCCTTCTGCAAAGGAATTCCAAGAATAGATTTCTTGTGCATTGCTACCATCAATAAGAATAAAAAGTTTATCCGATGGTGGGAGCATATTAGTAGCTCCATTTACTATCAATTGAGCAAGGTGCTTTCCACAAATAATTTCTATATAACATCCTTCTTGGTTTATGCAACCGCTGCTATGGGAGATTTCTCTGGGTTGAATACTAAGGGTATTCACAGCACCTCCCAAATCTATGATTTATATCCCCAGCTCACACTAAGTGAAGGGATCAGTCATTTTTGTAGGGTCAATGATGCCTTCTTTACAGTTATCCTCTACCATTTTGATAAGGAGTTATACAACCAAAGGATTTCTGATGAAGCCTTCAAAGAAGTATGTGAGTGGGTATCCATCTATTTATAGTTCCCTACATTCACTTACATTCGGGTTCTAGGATTCATAGGTGCCCCCAAAAAATTGCCAAGGTGCCCCACTGATAAATGGGTTCTACTGGAATTGGTTTGACAATTGTTGGATTATCATCGAATTCAAAACAAGCGCCACAAATCGGGAATGCATTTCCCTATTTCAAATGAAAGATACACCTACCTAACTATTCATAAGGCCAAAGTGACCTTGTGAACCTTCAATGCATAAAATAATTTCGATTTTTGGGGTAAATTTGGTGAAACAGTCGGTCCTAGTGCTCACGTGCCCCATTAGAGGATATCTCGAATTCATTTTCGGGATGAATCCAGATATCAAGGGATTATGAGAGGTTGACCTTGGATGAGGTTTGACATTTTGGCATGGCTGATGTTCCAAAGGAGGTGCAAGATAATGATGAGGTTTTAGATGTGGCATATAAAAATGATAATATTGGCAATCAACCATTACCATGGATTGATTGGTATATAGAGGAATGCTACAATATAAAGGAGAGGGCGGGGCCCATTTTGTAGAGACCTTATAGTTGGTTGGTTACCTTGAGAATTTCACTCAAGGGAGCAGACCAACCTACAAATATAGATGCCCCACCAACAATGAGCCAATCAACACTCACAAAGGGGAAAAGGTCAACCCAAAAACCCCATATGACTCAAAAAAATATTTCATTTTTTGTTGGTGGCTCATCTCTCTCCAAGGCTTCCATTCCTAAGGCCATGTCTCCTACAACACCTATGACAGAAGTGGTTGAAGTCAGTGACTCCCCTATTATCTCACAAGATCCATCACATCTTCTTCCTCCTCCATTGTCACTTCCAATATCAATTCCTTCCACTTCCACAATCATTTCTTCCTTCCCAACTCCTTCCATGGCCCAGGTTTTCTCATCCCTTCTAGTTCTCTCAGTTGGAGAAACTATCGGGTTACCCATTTCTTCTTCACTTCCCTTAACACTTCCATTTCCCTCCACCTCATTCCCAAACATCATTTTATCAACTCCTATGGTTGTCCTTACATCCACCCCGTCCATCATGGCCACTTCTACCCAAATGTCAACTAATGTTTCAGGTGTCGGATCCACTGTCCCATCTTCATCAGCATTAGATATTCCTAAATGGTTATTTAGATAGCCTCCAAAGTAGAAGAAGAAGGTGCCTCTAGGAGATTTCATAGATCTCAGTATATTGGAACAGATGCCCAAAAGATAGGCCAAGAGGCCAAGAACTGTTTCAAGTTTGACAGTGAATCCATCTGGAGAGTGAATTGTAGAGGTTGTTACTCCTATTGAGGGAAAAACTAAGGAGACAATTACTGCAGCAGATTATCAGATCTCTCAATTTTCATTGGGAAAATCTACTCACGAAGGAGCCAAAAAAGATGTGCACACTACTCTAGGAGCTATAATGGAAAAATATGACAAAGATAAGGCTACAAAAGATGAGCTCAAACTCAAGGTCGAACAACTCACTTCATTGTTACGTAAAGTAACCCAACCAACTCCATCTACCAAAGTCCTAACTACTACGGCCATGATAGTTTCTTCTACCATCGATGACATTTCTTATCCACGAGCTCAAGCTAGGCCAAAAAGGAGATCGATAAATGGATGGATTGAACACATATTGCGGGAAGATAATCCCTTAATCAAGGAGGCCATTGTTGAAATATATAATGATCTCATGTTGGGAAGGATGTTATTTGTAAAATGGATGAGGATTTTTCTGAAGATAATAATAATCTAAATTTAAATTTGGAAACATGGAGTGAGATCGAGAGAAGAGTGCTTTAGAGAATTTTGAAAAACCTTTTCATTATATTCGAGTTACACCTTGCGAATTGGGAATTTGATTTATTATGTTGGATGGTTGATCAATGCTTACTTTGTGAATGTATGACTCCTTAGTGTGAGTGGTTAGCTTACCTTTATTTCGGGTTATCTATTTCATGTTGTGAGTAAGTAATGTGATTATCTTTTATATCATCTGTGAAAATCTTATTTTCCTTCAGTTGTTAAAGTTGCATTATTATTATTCATAGTTGCTGAAATAGATGTTTGACCAATGCATGTGTTCCTTTCTCATGATAAATTAACTGTTTGTTGAATCAAATTTGATCTATCTTTTACGTATGCTCAAGTTTAATAAAGGAACATATGCCCTAGTTTGTGGAATTTTATACCCTTTCTAGGTTGCAATAGGTGAAGGTGGACACCGATGCGAGCATCCTACCCACATTAACCCTTCCAAATATTAAACATCCCTTTATTTGGTGCATCACTGTCCTTAGTATAGTTTCATTTTTGTAAAATATCTTTACTCAAAACTCATGAAGGTGTTATCCTAGGACTAAATAGTCATTTTATTAAACTAGGAGTAGTACAACATTTAGTTTAGGAAGAGGAAGCCGGCCTTCTCTGGAGGTTCACCTTGGGCCCAAGTCCCACAGCTTGAGAGGTGATCCCATGTGTCCCAATCACACCGAATGTCATGTTCACTTTCAGGCCATTTGAGGGGTGCAGTGATTTGGTGACAACACCTTCCACCCCACATTAATATTAATTTAATTAACTTAATTAAATTAATACCCATCCTCACAATATTCATTACTTAATTATTTTAATTAAGCTAATTTCCACCTCACCTAGTCACCTCACCCTAGACCTATTCTTGACATGTTTCCATAACTAACTAAGACTTGATCCCACTTACCTTAATGAGCTAAGACTTAGTTCAACCCTAAAAATCAATGCCTATTATTCCTCTAACCACATTCCTGCTCATGAAAAAGGTAACTTCCACTTTGATTCAGGAGAATAGACAGATCTGGCGAAAATGATTACCAAGATCTATTATTTTTAGTAAACCTAGGGAATCCCACCTTAACCGACCCAGTCACCCCTAAACCGACGCTGGTCAACCCAAAACTATCGTCGGTTACCATTTATTCACCTTAGCAACCTTGTTTTTTGGGTTGTACGCTCCGAGATTAGAGGGACGAGAAGAGAGATGGATGCAAGAAGAACCAAATCCTTTTACACCTACTGACATCCATAGCCAGCACCAGGATAGATTCGTAAGGATAGCACTCATGAAAGCATTCTAAGAAGCACTATTGTGGCACCAAACACCATTCTTTTGATCAACTCGCCATCATCCTTTAGCCATCAAACCTGCATCACGCTTAGTGTAACTTCTACTAGTATAGTCTATTTTAGTATAATAGCTTGTATTACTTCTATTATCGGTTTATCTGCATGTTCATTTCCCATCCTCTACCTACTTGTAGACTCATCCATTCCTCTACCCACACCACCAAATCACCCATTCTCACCTACTACACACCTCTGAGTATACCTAAGACCTTTACAAACCTCCCTATTCACTCTTCCATCTTTGTTTAGCTTTAGTTCAATCCCCACAATTAGATCTCATTGAATTCCTTTCACCCCGACCCTACCGATGCGGTTACCCATGACCGTTGCTAGTTCCACCCGATCGACATCGGTCTCTGTGTTTTACACATGTGCCAATAACAGATCCAACCTACCTTCTACTAAGTGACCCAAATAACCCAAAACCTGACCCTAACCAATTCCAACACCTTGACACCTACCTACCCTTCAGATCTGACTATAAACTATCCTGTTATGTTAGATTTGCTTATTGTGCTTGAATGAAATACCTAAATCATATCAGCTATAATAGGAATTTTTTTATTTCGGCATTAAGTTGTTTTAAATAGTGGATTGACACCATCTAGGGAGTATCACACTTCCTGGATCTAGCACACGCTAGGCAGTCCACTATCATATATTATTTAACTCTTCTTTTTGGTCTTGTTTTCTATTTCAGGTAGTTCCTCCCAGGAAAAAGGAATCTCTCACGATTAGCAATTGGATCAAGAAGTCAAAACACGTGTAAACAACCATCAACGAACCAGCATAACTAGGTATTCCTTTTCATCCCATTAACCCCTATCTGTTTCATCTCAATAACATACGAAAAATGGAGAAACATTTTGGCACTCTCGGTGGGACCCATCTCGGGGTTCCTTTCATTTTCTTCATTCCTAGGTAAAGATTGTGTGTTTGTTTATTTTCTAAACTTATTCACACTAAATTTCTTTCCCTAGTAATCCTCTCTTCTTCTAATTGTCTAAAACAACATCTATTTTCTGGTGCTTAAAACGAACCATTTCTTCTTTCTTGCATTCGCATAAGTAGTGAAAGAGCACATTCCTACCTGTTCATCATTTGCTTCATTGAACATAATTTGTCGATTTGGGTTTAAAATTAGTTACATTTCATCCTTGTATGTTACATTTAGCTCACATTAAAATGAGGGCAACCTATATGCTGGAAGTCATGCCCAGCTGATGGTTGACACAAAGAATCATAGAAAAGCACTCTCTTTCTTCTTCTTCTACCAAACTGCACAAAATTGAAAAAATACACATCTTCTTAAACAACATCTCACCGAAAGAAGTTGTCAACGATCACACGATCAGTGGATTGATAGTGGGCACCCAGCTGGTTACTTTTGTCCATTCATTACCTCAGAGGATGGCCCGCCCCTGCCATAACATAACCTAAAACCTCTCCTTTTAGATATCCTTCTTCGTAGGAAGCCTTCCTCACCAAAAACTCTACTCTAAATTCATGAGTCAGTCTTTTAAATAGCATAAGCTCAAAAATTAAAAATCACTTGTTGGACATGTGTTTTTAGCATTTGATTGACATGTGTTTTGAGGTGTGAGGATATGTTTCTCCATTTTCCATTATTTTTCCTTACACACTCCACAATCACAGTTGGAGTATTCTGACTTCTTCTAAGTGTGTCAAGACCTCATTATATCATCTCTAGGATTCTGGGTTGATCATTCATCTGATCTCAATTCACAACAATCTATTTTCTTGCATTCTTCAAATTTTCACAGTAACCAGCATCGGTTTACACCTCACCATCATCGATTCTACCTAACCACCATCGGTTCCCTGTCCTTTTGGTTAACTTGCCCAAAGGAAACCTATTCTCATCTTCTTCACTATTTTGAGTTTTATGAGTATTCCCTCAACCCTCATTGGTCACCCCTAAACCATCATCGGTCATCCTTAACCAACATCGGTTACCCTATGGTGATTATCAGCTAATACATTACCCAAATCCACCTACAAACCCTTGTTTTCTTCATTCCTACTGCTCTATGTGTCATTTGCAAGATATAGCATCACCTGGTATACATTCATTCACATGGTGTTGACTCTTTACCAAGCTAACGCTCTTATATTCCACACTAGTTGTCAATCACTCCCACCTAGTCCTTTACCACCCTTTGTCTTGTCACCCATGGATCCAACCCTACCTACCACCATTTCTACAGGAAACAAGGAATTTGCACGACTCCTTGATCAAAATCCTGCAGCCTTATAGTTCTACCTTTCCCACTCTTCCACCGGGACTCTTCAAGACAATTGATATATGGAATGTCAATATCCATCTCTCCTACCCTTATTCCCACTTTTACATCAGCCCCTACTAATGTGGCATTACCTTCACTTGCTTTACCCCTAGTGGTTTCACAGCTAGGCCCCATACCCGTTATGACCACTTTGCATCTATAGTATTAGTCACACCCATAGTATCTTTTGTCCCCTCATTAACCACCCAGACCATAACCCCATCCGCACCCATTGTCTCACAGATACCAATTGCAACACAACCACCCATGGTTTCGGTGACCCCTACTCCATTCCATAATATTTTCCTCTCCATCCCACAATCTCTGACCCCAATCGCTACTAGAGTCACTATGACCGTCCCACCTACATACACATACTATCAACAACCCCCTATCTTATCCGTCACCCATTCTAGATATGTGCCCTCTATGTCGGTTCCATATTCTCAACCTCTCTATTCGGCTTCACCATAAACAAGAATTTCTCTCACATCACATGTTTAGTACCATCCGCCTTACTCCATA
The DNA here is from genome assembly GCA_018340775.1 of Taxus wallichiana var. yunnanensis. Lineage (NCBI taxonomy): Eukaryota > Viridiplantae > Streptophyta > Pinopsida > Cupressales > Taxaceae > Taxus > Taxus wallichiana. Next base: position 538,391,946 of record CM031244.1, on the reverse strand, counting down.
GGAGGCGCCCTTCCATCACAACCTATTAATTACCTCATCAAATTGATGATGGAAAGGATGCAGACACTGGAAGCATCACTTTCCATCTCACACAATTGTCTCACCTACAATGAAATCTATAATGAGCCCAGTCATCCATCCATTCCTATTCACCCATACCCTGTACATTGGGAAATGCCAAAATTCAACCATTTCAATAGTAAATAAGACCCACAATAACATTTGTGGTCTTTCAAACATGGGTGTTACCTAATCGCCCATGATGATGCTTTACTCTTACGGACCTTCCCGATGTCTCTGACAAGACCTACATTGGACTGATACAGTGGGCTACCCATACACTCCATCTACTCATTTAATCAAGTAGCCCAAGCCTTCTTAGACCACTTCTCAATCAACATTGTTAATAAAGTCACCATGACTGATCTTTATTCCACATGACAGTATGATGATGAGTCTATCGCTGACTTTGTCACTCACTGGCATAGCCTCATTAACCAACTCACATTTTAATTACCTCAAACTGAACTCATAGAGTTGTTTGCTTGTGCTTATGCTAGACACAACTGACTAACCCTGCAAGTGCAGACCTTCCACACTTTTGACGAGGCATTCACCATGGCATGGAAATTGAAAATTTGTGCTATTGAAGAGAAGAAAATTCAGCTACATAACAAGAACATCGCATTCAAATCAAATGATGCTTCTTCATCTTCAAAACCCCAAAACAACTATTCAAAACCCAAAGGATCTGCCAACACCATAGTTCTCAAGGTTGGACCCTCTCACCCATCAAACCAAGCCAAACCTTCTTCTAATCTCTCTCCCATCCAAGCTTTCCAGTTCAAACAAGAACAATGAAAGTACACTCCAATAGGAGAACCTTATTCTTCTATTTTGGAAAATCTTATTAAGGCTGGTGTCATTACCCTTCCACCTATAAAACCACACACTTTGGTTTTGACCTAAGCGCCCCATGCCCACATGGTATAAAGAGAATGAATTTTGCAACTATCATCATGTCAAAGGCCATAGCAATGGTAATCGCATCACATTCAAGAATATTGTCCAAGAAATGTTAGATAATAGAGATCTAGACTTTTATAGCCCAAATACACCCGCTAACCAAAACATACATATCTTTAAGAAGCCATTCCCTAATCATGCCCCATCTTCCAACCAAATTGATGACACTTAAACTAATGATAGAAATATCCATGAGGTCTGCGCCATTTTTGAGGACATACCAGTTCCTTCCCAATTGCCCCATGTTCCTTCCATAGACAAAATCTTAGCCCAAGCTACCCTACCTACACTAGAACCTCTTTCATCTACTCCTCTGCCCACAGAGAAACCCCCTTAATTTTCTCCTTCACTCATGGAAGAAACTATAATTAGCACTCTGCCTTTGGCCCCTCAAATTACCAAGAAGTTGTTAGTGGCACCTCTCCTACTCATAAGAGATATATGGCCACAACCTACACCATCACAAGGAGATTCCACCTCATCTGGATCATCCTCTCCTCTACCCATGGAGGATCCTATCGAAATATCATTTCCTTTAGATGACCATTCTCCATCGACCTTCAAGATCCCGTTGATCTTCTTTTAGCTCTCTTACCCATATATTCTATGGCTATCCATTTCCCTGTGTCTCAAACACATTTTACGAGGATTTCTACTCAATCCACATTAGCCCCGATTACAACAATACCATTTTCACTCTTGGTCGATTGCCTGGACTATGTTGATAGAGCCTTACTTTGGGGACATCTTCTACTTCTTCTTCTTCAACCCAAATACAATTGTCACTCACCGACACCTCCACTATCTATCCAAAAGTGTTTCAAGTAACCAAACCAAACACAACCATGACTATTGCAACACCTTCCATGTCATCACCCATAGCCCAACACACACCTCTACCCACAACCCAACATACACCTACACCCAAACACCTACCCACACCTATATCATCTCCCTTACTTAAACCCATCACTACCTTAGGGGTCATGCCGACATCAAACCTTACTCACCCACCCATCAAATTAGATTTAGCCACATCTTCCCAAACCAACACTAAACTTATTCTAGCCCCTAAAAAGAAGACCCAACTTCCTAGGCCTCATACACCAACCTCTCCTACCACACCATTGTCACCTTCACCCCTTCCGTCCATCCTAGGACCTCACTCTTAGACCCTAGAAAAGTGACTTGCTTCCACCAAGAAAAACCAAGAACACAAAGAGCCCACCTCCTCATCACAAACCTCTAATATACCCAAGTAATCCACACAACCTCCGTCGTCACTCATAACCTTCTTACCACCCATACCACCCCTACCGTTCATAACTTCTTCATTACACATGACACTTTTGTCTCTTCCACTAACACTTTCTACCCAATCTCTACCAACCACCTCCACAGCAACTCGATTACCCCCATGGGTAACCTGTCCTCTTCCACCATCTACTTTTCCCTCTACATCTTGTACACTCATGTCACCTTTTCCCAAAAAGGTATAACCTAAAGCTAAAAATCTGCTACCCTCCAATAAGGTCGTTAAACCAACCAAACCTTCCGTCACCAGATCTTCTACCATGCCTATACCTAAACAGATGCCCGCAAGACCTAAGACCACACCACATACCATACTAGTGGACCAGCCCACTCCCCCTCCTGTAAATCCTCTTCCTCCACAATCAGCCATACATGTGCCCAAACCCACACTCACCTCCCATTGTGATCCACTAGCAAGGTCCTACACCAAAATCTTAACCAATCTCCTCGAAACCTCTGTCATCACATTACCACCTCTTAGACCTTACAACCCACTCAAACCCAAACCAAAAGGGTTTGATGAAACTAAAATTTTTGCCTACCATCATGTGCTAAGACATGATGTAGAGAACTGTAAGGCCTTAGAAACCACCCTTGTCCAATTATGTCCTCCCGAAGAAATTTTTTACGACAATGATCTTCTTGATGAGGACCCCATTTTTCCTTCACCAATTTCCCTAGATCTTCTTCCATTACCTACTCAGTGACCAATATCTCCACCCTGCAACTCTTTGATCCACCCCTGAGATTCGAGATCAACATGATCAACATTACCACCCACGCCCAGAAAGATAAAGGCAAGGAAAAGGTAACTAGCCCATCAACCAACCCTATACCCAACATACCATTTACACCCATACCCAAAGTCACCATTCGAGGTCCTGCATATCCTATTTCCAATGGGGTCATGCATTGCACAATGCTAAAACAACTGCACCAATCACCCCTAAAAATTTCTTTATATGACCTCATCCAAACCTCTGAGTCACATCATCAAGCCCTCATGGAGGTCCTTCAATCTATTGAGGTTTTACCAAATTATCCCACACCCGTAGCCTCCATCATTACCCCTCACCATGTAGCCTCTCTCACTAGGTCATCGCCTTCCTCTATGCCTCTAGTTACTCACCAAGTAGCCTCCTCGGCTTTTAAGATGAAGAGATCGCTACTTTCCCTCGACAACCATGACCCTACTCTTTTCATCTTAGTCTTTATTGATAATATACACATATGACTCATTATGATCGATTGTGGTGCTAGTATTAACATCATCTCCTCCCATGCATATGACCAAATGCGAATACCTTCCAATTGCATGCATGGTAACCCAGTTATGATGCGCTCCTTTAATGATGCCATGACCTCTACCCTGGGTACCATCATCCTCTATGTCTGCGTGGGTCCCCACACTATCCCAGAACTTTTAAATGCCCTAGAAGGGGAGTTCCAGTATAACTTGTTGCTTGGCCGACCTTGGATCTACACCATGGGTTTTTTCCCTTTGACTTTACACTGCTACCTCAAATTTGAACATGAGGGACATAACTACACCATCTCTACTGACCCATCACCTTTCAAGACCTGTAACATGCTATACCGGCCCAATGATGTGCTTGTACTAGTCAAGGCATCTGCCACTATCCTTATTTCAGCTTCACCTACAAGCCATCCACCAAGACTGCCACCACTTCTCCCACATCTAACCTTGTTATCCCTACTGTTGTTGTAGCCTCTACCGCTGACTCACTTGTTTCCCTATCATCTAGTGAGTCATTTATCCCTGCTACCCACATATCGACTACTGATCCCTTAGAAGGTATTTTTCAACACCTCACTCTAGGGGAATATTGCCTATACAATATCGAAACCTTCCTCACCCCGCAAGAGTATGGGAACCTGCGTCAACACCCCAATTATGACATCTGCATCAACGACATTTTTCCTTATGGCCCTCCCCACCTTCACACTAATCTAACATATGGGGGACTTGATATTGCCACCTATAAACCCGAACCTCCATCCCAAACCCAACCATTTTCATCTCGACCTACACTCCCTCACTAACTACCGCTTCACTCACACTTTCCTCCACCGATGCGCATGGAAAGGATTTGGCTTCATATTTTACGAATAGGGCCGCCATACTATCATTTCTTGTACCTCTCATAAACACAATGACCGTAGTGGCATTGGTTTTGACACACTACCTTCCAAGAAGGTTTGCGTTGACCTCATTCAAGATGGAAAACCTTCCCCACCTCATTCACCCACATTACCCTCTTCACCCATGGAGTCCATAGATCCCGAATCTATTCCTCCTAACTTTTTTTTTGTAAACACCATTTCCCTGGTACCTTTGACCTATCAATGCAATGGTGAGGCTCCCTCTTCTCTCTCATTCATGTATCCTGACATGATTGATAACGATACAGACTTCTATTAATGTCGTTTCAATGTCGGGATGATGAATCCATCCTCACTTACCTTGGTGCAGAAGATTATTATATTCATCAATCATTACCTTCGAGACAAATCATGTTTAATGAATCGCCCATCGAAATCAACATTAACACTTAGGAAAATCTACACATTTTAAAGATTGACCAGTCCTTAGATGCTACTCTTGAACAGAAGCCTTCACCTCTTTCCTTCGGGACCATAGTAATGCATTTGCCTAGTCCTATGCCAATATGCCCAAGATTAACCCAAAAATCATGGTCCAAAATATCGTAACCATTCCCGATGCCAAACCCATCACACAAAATCTGCGGAAAATGCATCCTTGCATTACTCTTACAGTCAAAGAATAACTTTAGAGCCTTCTCTCGCTTTCCTTCATCCTACCCATTGACTATCCCCAATGGATTTCTAGCAACGTTCCTATCACAAAGGTGACAGGGGGACTCCACATTTGCATAGACTTCCATGACCTCAACCTAGCTTTTCCCAAGGGTGATTTCTCCCTACCAAGCATAGACTAACTAGTTGATCTCACCATTGGCCATGAAATTCTATCTCTCATGGATGGTTTCTCAAGCTACAATAAAATATTACTAGCTCCAAAAGATCAACACAAGACTACCTTTATCACCCCATGGGGGACTTTCTGCTATCGAGTCATGCCTTTTGGCCTCAAAAATGCTAGTGCTACATATCAACAAGCCATGACTTACATCTTCCATGACATCATGCATCACATATTAGAAGATTACGTAGATGATCTGCTTGCCAAATCCAAATATCGAATTGAATACCTACCTATCCTTAAAGTCATCTTTGACCGCCTCATCAAGTATTGTGTGCGTCTTCAACGGGAAAGTGCAGCAAGTTGGTGGACAATTAAGTGGACATAAAAACCTCAAATTTAGGTACCGCGACCATAGTTTCTAAACCATGTTCGTGCAATCATTTTTTATAGGTTTGGTGATTTTTAAACCTAAAACCACGATCGTGGTCCTCTGAGATTAAAAAAATAGACCCGCGACTCCTCATTTTCCCCCATTTTTCCTTTCCAACTATGATTTCTCCTAGACCTTTGGCACTCACACTTTGAATACCCCCTAAAAATTCTCTTTAGACTTCGGGATCATGATAGTTTCAACCATGCCACCAAGACAAATAGGTAAGCCCTCAATTTTGATCAATTTTTTTGCATTTTAGGTTATTTTTGTGATTTTCATGGGTTTTTCAATTTTTTGTTTATGTATAATTTTTTTTTGTTTTGTCAGTTGCTCAGAAAGCTCGTAATCCTGCAAAATGTCCAAATATTCTTCAAAACCCTCCAAAAATCCTCAAAACCCTCTAAACATTCCTCAAAACCCTCCTCCAAACATAGATCCACCTCCTGTGGCTCCTTCTATCCCCATGGAACCAGCAGGAACACAAGATGATATCATTGGAAGAATCTGACAAAATAAAATTGTCATTGAGAACCTTATTCATACTATAAGACAAAATCATGCCACAAATCTATCCCGTGTGACTTTAGCCAACACATTGCAAACATTCATTGGCGAATTAGACTTTGCAACCAACCAAATAGAAAAATGGAATACCTTTAGAGGTGATTGTGGGTGGTGGTATGTAGATAAATTATCCCATGCGGCCGTAAAAGACAATTTTTTTGGAAAAGACCGCATTTGTGCATTATTTACTGACCTAAGAACCAATGCCCCCTCCCCGCAGCTACTTACAAATGGTTCCCAATCCATTGGTGCCATGATGACCAAATCAAGAACAATTTTTGGGACGATGATGATGGATGGTTTTTGATTATCCACCATGTAACAACAATGAGGTTCATCTCTATTTTTGAAAAATTATATTGCGAGCTCATGCTTAATGAGGTCCCAAATTATTTTGACTTTTCTGAGTTTTATGGGCGAGGAGGTGGCTTTGCACAGAGTAGACCTGATGCATGTGTAGGTCAACTAAGGATCCCCCATGCCCCAAAACCCCCACTGCCTTTAGTTATCCCTCCTATAGTGAAGGAGGTTGTGGAGATTGACACACTACATGCATTGAGGGAGCTCACTAACACTCTGACCTAGCATAATGACTAGATTGCATCTGGTGATGTTGGCGGAGGCGCTAGTTCTAGTGCACCACACCACTATGGATCATGTGGTGCCCTATACACTGTGGGTGAGACATCATTTGCTTGGATCACATGATTTCTTTTCTCTAGATGAGATGATGGCAGATATTTTTGGAACTAATGCAAAGGATCTTGGTCTTTCACAAGTAAATGTCAAATAAATATTTGATATATATATATACAATAGTTTAATTCATGTTTGAGATTTTAGTATATATGTATTTGATTGTATGTCATGTATATACATGTAAAAACTAATTTTTTATTTTATTTTAAATAGCAATATCTGATGAAGGAAACATCTGGGTCGACATGCTAGCTATTTTGCTGATTTGGGAGTGTTACAAATGTAAGTTTTAAGTTGTACTTAAATTTCAAATTTCATTTGATTGTGAACTTTTATTATTATAATGTTTCACCTGTACATGTACATATTAATATATGTTTGTATTTTATATGTAAGATCCTGGTGGGTCATCATCTTCTCTAGGAATTGAGGCTACTGGCACACCTCATGTGCCTTTTACACAAGTTAGTTTATCTTTACACTTTGTTTATAATTGTGGAATTTCACGTGGATTATGCTTTAGGTCTGTTATGTGGAAGTCATGTAGATTAATATTGATTTGTACATATTTTTTTATAGCTTATGACTATCAGAGAGACTCCTCCATATATGCAGACTGTGGAGGCTGTTGTAGATATTGCCATAGCATCTACATATCCACTAATTGAGGTATAATTTTTCAAATTTGTTAAATTTTGGAGGAATTATTTCTTATTACTTAAATCTACAATATCAAATTTTGTACATGAAATATTTAATTTGAAATTTAATTATTTGTATGTAGCTTACCCCTCGTGAGTCTATTGTTATCCTTGCGACGTGTCATGAAAAATTGATAGGGATCATGACATTGTGGTAAGATTTCACATGCATTTTAACTAAATTCTAAGTTTCTAAATTTTGAATGTATTTTTAAAATATGGGTGTTAAAAACTTGTTGTTTATGAATGTGCAAGTTATGTTACAGGCCTACTTAGAGACACCTAGGACCACATGGATGAAATCCGTAGTGGCATCTCCCTCCACTACATCCCCAGGTCGTGGACATGCTACTTCTAGCAGGGTGAAGAGAGGGAAGATGTTTCATGATTAGATTCATAGGATATGTATATACATATATATATATATATGGGCCATCTGGTCCTAGTTCATGATTCTTCATATAGTCCATTGTATATATAGCCTTATGTGACCACATGTGGTCCTATATGTATGACACACTTAGTTCAAGATGTACACATGTTATGAACTTATATTTTCAGAGACGTACATCCAAAACACTTAGTTTGATACATTATATATCCATGTGTTTGTTTTCATAACAATATTACTTCTATGTTTGATTCGATTTCATTGCACATGATATCCTTCTATGTATGTGTGTGCTATGTATATTAGTTCTATATGTATGTTTGATTTAAAATTAAAAAACCATGTCATGGAGCACTACATGGTACAATTGTTAAGCAAACCTATTCCATTAAGTGAAACCTATGATAACCATGTTAGGTGAACTACAAAAGAGCAATATGTAATTACTTTTTTCATAGTAATTACGTAGGGTGTATGTGTAACTCTAATTATTTTCCCGCCTCCTAACAATGTGCACATATTTGAAAGAATGGTTGTGAGGGAATTTCTATAACTAACATTTTTTATTTTAAAGCTAACATTCATTTGTTGCATATCAACTAATACGAACATTTTTAGAAATAAGCAAGGTAGATTTCATCTTGAACTATATGAATATAACGTTACTATGGTGCAACATTGCATGGTACAATTGTTAAGAAATTAAATGAAGCATTTATGTATTGTTTTAGAGATTATCCCATTAATAGGGCTTATCCCATTGATCAATAGATACACCTTCATATATATTTATAATTTGGTGCTATGCCAATCAACTAAGAAGTTACACATGATTTGATTATCGTAAGTAGATTCACTTCCCTATTAAGTCCTATATGTTTTTGTATTTAAGAACACACTTTAAAAACCCCACTTTTTGTATACCCTACAATCCTTCTAGTCCAAAATACACATTTTTGTGAGGGGGTTTATCAAATAATTCACATCCTTACCATTCCAAGGTATTTGAAAAAAATTCAAGGTTCTTCAATGAATTTTAAAATGATATATCACTTGGAATTTGTGAACATTCTTTACATATTTATTTAGGATGTATGTTACGACATATCAATCTAGATAAGAACACATAAATATGTATGTAATGTATATTGTCAAATAATTCACATCATGGTGGGCTCTAGGGAGGCCCGGATTGGTGTCAGACCACCCAATCCGGAGCCTTCCTGGAATTCCTTGAGCCTTCGTGGCATAAATGTTTACAAACTACCTTTTCTAAGCAGACCTAGGAAATGAACGAGGCGAGTAGTGAGAATTCATGCCTCGGGACATCATGGCACCAAAATGACTATACCAACATGTCCAAGTGGCCAAGTGAATGCTAGAGGAGGCATTGTTTTGGTGCACGACCAAGTCTTTGCTTCCGGACTACTTCATTCGAGCATTGTCCCTTAAGAGCCATGAGATCAAGGACGTCTCGTCTCACCTCCGTTACTTTCAGGATACTCCATGGCACCTAAGGACATCTCTTCTAATCCTACACCTCTCAATGTAGGGACCCTCTACTAATAGCCTATCTTGGTTTTTTCCTTCTCCAATCGGTGCTCTCGTTTCCCTATTATTTGCAAACGCACGAAATAGTGCAGTTTGAGACAGTGTAAGGTTGTGAAACGCTATATTTTGCAAATGGTGGGTCATGGCACTAAACCAACTATGCTAACATGTCTAGGTGGCCAGGTGAATGCTAGAGGAGGTTTTGTTTTGGTGTGTAACAATGTCGTTTCTTCCGGGCTACTTCGTTCGGGCATAGTCCCTTAAGAGCCATGAGACCAAAAAATCATTTAACTTTGACGGGTGACTACGTGCACTCCGTGACACCTAGAAACATATCATTTGATCTTACACCTAGGCATAGGGACCCTCTACAATAGCATATCTTTGTTTTTTCCTTCTCCAATCGGTGCTCTCTTTGCCCTATTGTTTGTAAACGCGCAAAATAGTGCAGTTTGAGACAATGTAAGGCTGTCAAATGCTATATTTTGCAAACGGTGGGTCATGGTACAGAACGATGTGTTGTTGAAACATCTAGGTGGCCAAGTGAACACTAGAGGAAGCATCATTTTAGTGCACGACAATGTCATTGCTTTTGGGCTACCTCGTTCGGGCGTACTCCCTTAAGAGCCATGAGACCGAAACATCATTCAACTTCAACGGGTGACTACACACACTCTGTGGTACCTACAGATGTCTAATCTGATCCTACATCTCAGCGTAGGGACCCTCTATAATAACCTATCTCAGTTTTTACCTTCTCCAATCGGTGCTCTTGCTGCCCTATTGTTTGCAAACATGCCAAATAGTGCAGTTTGAGCCAATGTAAGGCTATCAAACTGTATATTTTGCAAACGGTGGGTCGTCGCACCGATCCAACTATGCTGACACATCTAGGTGGCCAGGTGAATGATATAGGAGGCATTTTTTTGATGCGTGACAACATTGTTGCTTCGAGATACCTCGTTCGGCGTAGTTCCTTAAGAGCCCTGAGACCAAAACATCGTTCAACTTCGATAGGTGACTACGCGCACTTCGTGGCACCTAGAGACATCTCTTCTGATCCTACACCTCGGTGTAAGGACCCTCTACAATAGAATTTCAAGGTGTTTTCCTTCTCCAATCGGTGCTCTCGCTACCATATTGTTTGCAAACGTACGAAATAGTGTAATTTAAGCCAATATAAGGCTATCAAACGGTATATTTTGCAAACGGTGGGTCATGGCACCGAACCGATTATGCCGACACATCTAGGTGGCTAGGTAAACACTATAGGAGGTGTATTTTTGATGTGCGACAACTTCATTGCTTCCAGGCTACCTCGTTTGGGCGTAGTCCCTTAAGAGTCCTTAGACCAAACAATCATTCAACTTCGATGGGTGACTACACGCACTCCATGGCACCTAGAGACATCTCATCTAATCCTACACCTTGACGTAGGGACCCTCTACAATAGCCTATCTCGGTTGTTTCCTTCTCCAATCGGTGTTCTCGTTGCCCTATTGTTTGTAAACACGTGAAATAGTGCAGTTTGAGATAGTGTAAGGCTGTCAAATGGTATATTTTACAAATGGTGGATCATGGAACCAAACCAACTATGAAGACACATCTGGGTGGCTAGGTGAATGCTAGAGGAGGTGTCATTTTGATGCACGACAATGTCATTGCTTCCAGGCTACCTCATTCGGGCATAGTCCCTTACGAGCCCTAAGACCAAAAATCATTCAACTTTGACGGGTGACTACGCGCACTCCATGGCACCTAGAGACGTATCTTCCAATACTACACCTTAGTGTAGGGACCCTCTACAATAGCCTATATCAGTTTTTTCCTTCTCCAATCGGTGCTCTCGTTGCCCTATTGTTTGCAAACGTGTGAAATAGTGCAATTTGAGACAGTGTAAGGATGTCAAATGGTATATTTTGCAAACAGTGGGTCATGGAACCAAACCGACTATGCCAAAATTTCTGAGTGGTTAGGTGAACACTAGAGGAGGCATCATTTCGGTGTGCAAAAATGTTGTTGCTTCCAGGCTACCTCGTTCAGGCGTAGTCCCTTAAGAGTCCTAAGACCAAAACATTATTCAACTTCAACGGGTGACTACGCGCACTCCATGGCACCTAGAGATGTCTCATCTGATCCTATACCTCAGCATAGGGACCCTCTACAATAGCATGTCTCAGTTATTTTCCTTCTCCAATCGGTGCTCTTGTTGCCCTATTATTTGCAAATGGGTGAAATAGTGCAGTTTGAGTTAGTGTAAGGCTATCAAACACTATATTTTGCAAACGGTGGGTCATGGCACCAAACCGACTACACCGACACATCCAGTGGCTAGGTGAATGCTAGAGGAGGCATCATTTTGGTGTGCGACAATGTCGTTGCTTCCAGGCTACTTCGTTCGGGCATTGTCCCTTAAGAGCCATGAGACCAAAAATTATTCAACTTCGATGGGTGACTACGTGGACTCCATGCACCTAAGGATGTCTTGTCTGATCCTACACCTTGGCATAGGGACCCTCTGTAATATCATGTCTCAATTTTTTCCTTCTACAATCGGTGATCTCGCTGCCCTATTGTTTGTAAACGTGTGAAATAGTGCAGTTTGAGACATTGTAAGGTTGTCAAACGCTATATTTTACAAACAGTGGGTCGTGGCACCGAACAACCGACGAGCTTGACACATTTGGGTGGCTAGGTGAATTTTATAAGAGGCATAGTTTTGATGCACAACAACTTCGTTCCTTCTGGGCTATCTCATTCGGGAATAGTCCCTTAAGAGCCCTGAGACCAAAACATTGTTCAACTTTGATAGGTGACTACGCACACTTCGTGGAACCTAGAGATGTCTCGTCTAATCCTACACCTTGGCATAGGGACCCTCTATAATATCATGTCTCTGTTTTTTCCTTCTCTAATTTGTGCTCTCGCTACCCTATTGTTTGTAAACACGTGAAATAGTGTAGTTTGAGCTAGTGTAAGGCTGTCAAACGGTATATTTTGCAAACGATCTTTTTGGGATCAACCGATTACTATGAAACATTTGGGTGGCTAGGTGAACGCTATGGAGAAGGCATCATTTTGATGCATGACAACATCATTACTTCAGGCTACCTCATTTAGGCGTAGTCCCTTAAGAGCCCTGAGACCAAAACATTGTTCAACTTCGACATGTGACTATGTGCACTCCGTGGCACCTAGAGACGTCTCGTCTAATCCTACACCTCAACATAGGAACCCTATACACTATGTTGTCTCAGTTTTTTCCTTCTCCAATTAGTGCTCTCATTGCCCTATTGTTTGCAAATGAGCCAAATAGTGCAGTTTGAGACAATGTAAGGCTATCAAATGGTATATTTTACAAATGGTGGGTCATGGCACCAAACTGACTATGCCAAAACATCTGGGTGGTCAGGTGAATGCTATAGAAGGTGTTGTTTTGATGTGTAAAAATTTTATTTCTTCCGAGCTACCTCGTTGGGGCATAGTCCTTAAGAGCCCGAGAGACCAAAACATCGTTCAACTTCGACAGGTGACTACGCGCACTTTGTGGAACCTAGAGATGTCTCGTCTGATCCTACACCTTGGCGTAGGGACCCTCTACAATATTATGTCTCTATTTTTTCCTTCTCCAATTTGTGCTCTCGCTGCCCTATTGTTTGTAAACGTGTGAAATAGTATATTTTGAGACAAAGTAAAGGTCACATTAAACTAAGCGGTATATTTACAAACAAAGTGGATCATGGAACCGAACCAATCGTATGTGCCGACACATCCAGGTGACCAGGTGAATACTAGAAGAGGTGTCATTTTGATACATGACAGCGTCGTTGCTTCTAGGCTACCTCGTTCAGGCGTAGTCCCTTATGAGCCCTAAGACCAAAAATTATTCAACTTTGACATGTGACTACGCGCACTCCATGACACCTAGAGACATATCTTCCAATACTACACCTTAACATAGGGACCCTCTATAATAGTCTATCTTAGTTTTTTCCTTCTCCAATCGGTGCTCTTGCTTCCCTATTGTTTGCAAACATGTGAAATAGTGCAGTTTGAGATAGTGTAAGACTGTCAAACGGTATATTTTACAAACGGTGGTCATGGCACCAAACCGACTACACTAACATGTCTGGTTGGCTAGGTGAACACTAGATGAGGTTTTCGTTTCGGTGTGTGACAACGTCATTGCTTCTTAGCTACCTTGTTTAGGCATAGTCCCTTAAGATCCCTGAGACCAAAACTTCATTCAACTTCGATGGGTGACTACACACACTCTGTGGCACCTAAAGATGTCTCATCTGATCCTACACCTCGGCATAGGGACCCTCTACAATAGTCTGTCTCATTTTTTTCTTCTCCAATCAGTGCTCTCGCTACCCTATTGTTTGCAAATGTGTGAAATAGTGTAGTTTGAGAGAGTGTAAGGTTGTCAAATGGTATATTTTACAAACAGTGGGTCGTGGCACCAACCAACTATGCACACGCATAGGGATGGTCTTGTAAACACTTGGGGAGGTTTTGTTTCAGTTCTCTAAGCTCCAGGTGCTTCTGGGCTACCTCCTCCAGAGCCAAGAACCCCCTCCACAGGTACATAAATCGTTGTTAATTGCTTCTCTTTTCTTGTAAAACAATGAAAGTTTCTCTTAGCTTCAAGAATTTACAATTCTCTACTAATAGTACCAACCACATGAATGTGGAAGCTTTTCTAGCACTACTAACCTACACATAAAAGTGTTATTCAAGGAAATTTAAGTTTCAAATCAAAACCATACTAGATATATACAAAATACACAAATTAATTAAAATATATGAACTTAAATTTATCTAACAAATTTATATATACCAAAGAAATTATATATACAAGACATGAGCATTGTAAATTCATTCCAATGAACCATCAGGATTGGATCTACTCTGAATAGCATACATGATTGCTTCATGATCTGACTCTCGAACCTTCTAAAGAATCTTGTTATTAGGCCTTCCTCGATATCTATATAGTTGAATATTTGTCACTAGAACTAGATGTGAATATAAGAGTATTTTCCTATGTGTCTCAAAGTCTTCAAACACCCAAACAGAGGAAGTTTTTAATGGATACCGTCAAGTCAAGTTCCAGTAACTACCACTGACCCTATAGGGTACTCAATATCTTTTCCATCTATAATAGGAGAAGTCAACTTCTTTCTTTCCTCGATGCAATGACATAATAAATAGTCTATTCCTTCTTCATTGTCTTCTGTCGTAATAACTACAAACACATGTCCTACAAAAATAAATGTTTCAACTCAAATTTAAATTGTACATATTAAAATTTCAATGGACATAACTCAATACAAAAATTTTAAATAACCCTAAATACCTTGTCACACCAAAATTGAAATTTCTTCAAAGTACTTGGATGTTACAACTTCATCTTCGAAATAAGTCGTAATGCTTATGGAGGTTGATAAATAGGAAGCAGAGTTAGAGGCTTACAAATCCATTCATCCACCTATTTTTGTGAATCACACTTAGCAATGATAAATTCGATACAAGATGCACAAAAACATGTCAACTTTCGTGTCCATGTGGCCCGTGAAGTAGCGTCGAGATACAAAATGAGTGCATATCACTAGACCCAATAAGTGTCATACAATCCTTATAGTTAGCAATTTGTTGTTCCTTTATCAACCAAAAATATCTGCGAATTGTGAAATTTTTTTGAAAACCTCGGGCCATGTTGTCAATACACTATTCTACTATGCTCTTTACATCTTTCAATTTAGCACCATCTTTATACTTCAACTCTTATCTTGCAAGAGCTCTTTTCACACATGCCCCTACACCGTCATGCTCTCCTTTTCCATGTCCAACCTTAGTGAAACTCCAAATATGTTGCACACCCATCTTGATGTGCATTCTACTCATCTAATAAAATATTCGTGCATTCTTAAACTGAGACGTACAATTATCTAACCATATATAATGTTGTTTGAAGTGGATGTCCCTATCATACAGTTTCCATAAAATAATTGGAAACACCCTTGCACAAATTCAGTAGAATGAGTATGATCATCACTGATATAAAATTGGTACTCTCTTCTAATTTTTTGATCATTCTTTGTACTGTTAGGAGAATGTATAAATGCTATATGCACAAAAATGGAAACTTGTACTGAGTTGTAATATTGTGATTGAACCTCCATTTGTGGTTGCAATGTGTAATTATCTGCAAAGTTGACCACTGAAATAATAGTACCAATAGGAAATATGTCCTTGCATATCTTGAACTATTTATCCAACCATCGAGCTCTGTGTGTATGCCTATCATACTCATAAAAAATTTCATCCTTCAATTTTCTCATAAATTGAAAAACAGACATATGTTCTGTAACTAGTTCACACCGTTTAGACTATTTTCCATCTTTCAACTAGTATGCAACTGATTTATATTTATCAAACTCAACTAAATTATGTCCTATTGCACCTTCAATTTTCTCATGGATGCAACTTTCCAATTTAGGTAATTCACCGCATGTACCACAACTTCCATCTAAACAATCCTGACTATAAAAAAATTGTCCAACTTCTTTTTCACAAAATATCATAGGAATGAAATCCCTAGAAGATATTGGTGGAACTTGAACACCACATTCCGATAACATAGTTTCAGAATGAAAATTAGAACGAATACGTAAAAATTTAGCATAATGCATCACAAATTCAACATGTTTCCTACAACAACAAGTGGTGCGAGCATGGTTGATTTTCACATAGAATGGTTTCAACATTTCAAAAAAAAAAAAAAAAACTAATTTTAATTTCGAGATTCTCTTGTTCAAACTTACAAAAAAATTGAGTTTGAGTCATATCTAATAAATGCTTTGGATGTGGTTCGTGATTAGTAGAACTAACTCTTCATTTAACATCTCTTCTATTAGGTGAAACTCTAGTGTTATCATGCCAAAAGTGAATAACAACTTCTCTTATAATATCAAAATTATCTTTGTCCTTAAGTGGTGCTCTAGTAGAAAATGCCCAAAAATTGGTGTTATTAAGTGATTGAAGGATATTACGTCTTCCAATTGCTTTCATTAGAATTTTTTGATTAACTTGCAACATTTGACTTGTTTGCATAATCAAACGATTTTTTTATCGATTCACTTACAACACAAGTAGCAAGTATACGACACACAATATTATTATCCCTAGTGTGTCTCTTGACACCAATAGTGTGATATGCATCATGAAGGTTTTCAACAATTGTAGACATTTGACCACATATATTAGATGTTATCAATCCTAAGGTGTTTAATGTAGGTATCATTTTAATCAATTTCATCAAACTAACCAACATATGACATCTTTGGGAATCATTTAAAATTTCAAAATGATTATCCCAAATTTTAGTGGCTTTTCTTCGTATTTGTCGTTCAAAAAAAAATTCAAACATTGGTTTCAAAATGTTTTCATCAATTTCAATAAAATAATTAGGTTTCTTATGGAAAATCCTAGGAGGTGTTTTTGTCAAATTTTTCTTGTCAACATTTTCAACCTGAATTTCCTTATTCACATTTTCATTGTCTCCTTCAATTTCAACATTTGCTACATCATGAGTATTTAATT
The DNA here is from genome assembly GCA_018340775.1 of Taxus wallichiana var. yunnanensis. Taxonomy (NCBI): domain Eukaryota; kingdom Viridiplantae; phylum Streptophyta; class Pinopsida; order Cupressales; family Taxaceae; genus Taxus; species Taxus wallichiana. Next base: position 538,374,691 of record CM031244.1, on the reverse strand, counting down.
ATTCTTCAACATTAACGGTAAAAACATATTCATCACGAGTATTCAATTCAACTTCAACATTGATGGTGAAACATTACTGGTTCCTCATTGCTTACAATAGTAGGGGTTGAAGATGAATCTCTTCTTGATTCACGAAGATTCCGCATTCACTTAGCATTTTGAAATTTGTTTGCCTCTAATTCGTTTGGTGTTTTTTTACTTAATGAATTCCTTTTTTACTTCGTTTCTTGTCTCCCATGATGTTTTGCTTCCGGTGATAAGAAAAACATGCAAAAATGATAGAATTTCACAATAATTCATACGGTAAAGTCAAACAGTAAAAATCACATGGTAATTAGAACATTGGGATGTGTGTAAATATGATTTAAGAATTGCGATCACACTTTACAAACCGTGCTCGCAGTTTATAAAGCACAATCATGGTTCTATCTTTATCATCAAATCCGACCCTAAGGCTCAGGAAATCTTTTTTCCCCAACCAAAGCTATGGAAGGTCATTATGAAGTGTAAAATGTCAAAAAACTTCAAATTTTCTCTTCCACAAACTTGAACCATGCTAAAAAACTGAAAACATTTCACAATAATGGTGCCATCGCGTAGGGGAGATTGTTAGCTTCGTAGAAATATTGATTTTCAAGTGAATAGAATAAGATAAATATCATTTTATAATTTTTTACTAACAATAGGTATTTAAGACATTTTTCCCTCGAATGTTCATCTCTACGTTTAAGATCGCAACTTTTGTTTCGCTTATCAAAATGTGATAAAACTTATACCATCCAAAGCATGGAAAAATTATATACACATTAAAATATATATATATATTTGATTTCAATATTTTTTGATATAGTTATGGTGGGCAAACGGAAAGCACTCCATTTTCTAAATCTTTTCAGACCACTTTCACGAAAAAATCATTAAAAAAAAATTGCTCGAAAAAATACAAAATAAAATCCATCCCAAGATAGACAACTACATATAATTTTTCACCAAATGAAAAAAATAACAAGATTTGGTCATCCAAATCACGGGCAAATGGATCGTAATCTTATAGGTTTTTAAAAAAAAAAACGAGTCATATAATTTTAATTGTTTAATATAGCTAAACTTGTCCGTTTTAAAAAAAAATAGTAGTTTAGAAACTAGATTCCAGATGATACGATTCATATTTATATATTTTTTTCTAATTTTGAGTGCGCGTATTGCTAATAATCCCTAGAAGTTGATATTTCACTATTTTTTGCAATATGACGTCCACTTATAACCCCTTTTTTGTCCACCAACTTACTGCACTTACCCCAACCAAAGAAGTGTGTCTTTGCGGTACTTTCTAGAAAACTCCTGGGTTTCATTATTTCTTTGCATGGCATAGAATTCGATCCTGCTAAAGTCAAGTCTATTCTGGAAATGCCTCCGCCCACTAATCTCCGTCAACTTTGAATCCTACAAGGTAAGTTGCAATCTATTTATCATTTTATCTCGCAGCTTTCCGACCACTGTCAACCATTCCATCATCTTCTCGAGAAAGACGTGTCATTTAAATGGGATGATAAATGTCATAAAGACTTCGACACCTTAAAACAATACCTCCTTCAACCACTAGTGCTCATTCCTCCTAAGTATGAGCACCCCTTTTACCTATATATTTTTGCCACTGACCATTCTTTAGGTGCCATGCTTGTTCATCGCGATGACCAACACCGAGAGAAATCAATTTATTACATAAGTCGTACCCTTTTGGACTATGAAACTAGGTATACCCATGCTGAAAAACTTTGCTTAGCCTTAGTTTTTATCGCCACCAAAATCCACCATTACTTACTCAACCACAAAACCTTCGTCGTTACTAATACTGACCCATTACACTATATGTACACCAAACCCTATCAACATCAGCGTGCGCACATTTGGCTTATGCTTCTTGCTGACCTCAACCTCGAATTCATTCATCAAAAGTCCATCAAGGGCCAGACTATTTCTGATCAACTAGTTGATGCACCTATTTCCGGGAATCAACCATCTAACTTCGATTTCCTAGATGATTCTATAGCTACCCTTTCCCTGGATGAACCCGCTTACCAAATGACACTCTTCTTCGATGGCTCCAAGTGTCAATGTGGGGGTGGGGCTGGTGTTATCATCATTCCTCTTGATGGTGAACCTATGCCTTTGTCTTTAAAACTCGATTTTGATTGTACAAACAATATTGTTGAATACGAAGCACTCGTATTGGGTCTCTAGGCTACTTATGCCTTAGATGTTAAGTCCATTAATATATTTGGCAATTCTCAATTGGTTGTAAACCAAGTCAACAGTATATACCAGTGTTGTAATGAGATACTTCAAAAGTATAAACACCACGTAGATATACTCTTGACCACCTTTGATCATTACAAACTTCAAACCACCCCACGATCTACCAATAAATTTTCGATACCATGGTCTACTTGGCTTCTCAATACCGCTTCGCCTCCGACTCTAAAATCTTTTCACAATACAAAGACTAAAATCACCCTCTTATTTACCTCATGAGATCTACTCCATTGGAACCGTTGCCCCTGACCCACATGACCTTTGGTATAAGCAATATGTAGACTATCTTTCCCTTTCCATTCTACCCGCCGATATCACTCATAATGGACAACGTGCCTTTCTTTAAAATGTCTCACATTATGTCATCATTGGTGGTATTATTTACAACTATGGCTTTGACAACATTCTCTTACGATGCCTTACAAGTTCTAAAATTCCCTACACCATTAAGGAAGTCCACGACAAAATTTGTGGAGGTCACTTTAGTGGTTTAGTTGTGGAAAAATGCATTCTTCTCCTAGGCTATTATTGGCCAACCCTAAACCGCAACTATTGTGATTATGTCAAACGTTGTGTGAAATGCCAGCAACATGCTAATCTCCATCACACACCTAGTCATGCCTTGCAGGTTACATGAGACCTTTGGCCTTTCTCTCAATGGGGTTTGGATCTTGTCGGTGAGATCAACCCCCATTCTTGTGCATTGGGCTCGGAGCCATGATTCCAATGGTACCAATTTTGTGTGATTTTGTTGAGAAATGCAAAAGTTATAGTCTTCTCGAGTGGGGGTAGCTGTTTTGGGTCCGCAAACATTTTTGTCATTTGACGGGAATGAGCATTAACGACATCGTGCTCATTCCGTAAAGTCCAATTTTATGAAAATCGAGCTCGAGTCAAAAGTTATGGTCGCTTTGAAGTTCACAGTCAAACGTTGACTTTTCTTCTTTGTCTTTGGTTGTTTCGCTTTTCGCGTCCCTCGCGTACCTTTGTCCCTACTGTCCCCGCCGCATTCCTCCAATTGCCCAAAATGGACCGTCTTTTGACTTTTGGCGATCCACGTCCCACGTGTACCTTTGTCCCGATGTCCCAACTATCCCGCGGACCGCCCGGTAGCTTTTAGGCTGATTCGTGCCCCGACGTCCCAACTGTCCCGGGACCGCCTGGGACAAAAATGTCTGACTTAGCCGATTTTCTTTGTATTTTGGCCCCAAGCTTGTTTTTTTTTGCAATTTTTTTCACTTTTTTGAACTCTTTGGGTTTTCTTCTTGGATGGGAGAGTTAGAAAAAAGCCAAGGGGGCCCCAAAAACACGATTTCAGGTCTTAAATCAATCTATTTGCTTGGGACTAAAGAATTTGATGCATGTTATCAAAATTACCTTGAGGGGTGAATTTTGGATAACAAGATTCATAACTCATTAGGGTTCTTATCAATTAAGTGGCTCTTTTAACACCTCTTACCATTTGTCTTCCTCATTACTATTTGATTATCCTATACAGGACCATATCATTAAAATCTATATTTAAAAACCACTCAACCATGCCTATGACCTAAACTCAATCATGCCTATGACCTACATTCAACCATGCCTAACACCTATCAACCCATTCCTCTACTTCATCATAATCTTCCCTAGCTTATGGGAGAACTACATTGGCATGAGGTCCCTTTTCACCGAGACTATGTAGGTAGCACTTTGAGGGCATGGGGCCCTTGGAGGTTAGCTTGGCCACTCTTTACCCTAACCAATGCCCCCTTTCCCTTTCCTATTCACATTCTACCCTAGTTAGTTTTCATTTTGTATATCAATAACTGTAAATTAAACCAAATAAGCATCAATTAATACACATATTTATTACATCATCAAATCATTCATTTATCATTTTCACATTTCCACTATAGCACATATTTGGAAATGAAAATCATAACTTTTATATACATCACCATTTTTCCCCATGTTACCTACAACTTGGACATTACCTCATGCCTAAACCAACTTGACTCAATCATACCTAACCCAACTTGACTCCACCATGCCTATGACCTGACTCAACCATGCCTACCACCTAACTCAACCATGCCTAAACATAACTTGACTCCATCATGCCTATGACCTGACTCCACCATGCCTAAACACACCTATTTTCCATCCATCTATACATAACAATCAAATTCTACCAACACAAGTACATCATCAGCCAATCATCCATCTCATCATAAAAATTTGTGTATCCATACAATATACACTGATGCCAAATAATAATCACAATCTCTCAAAATACTCTCATATATAGCCTCACCATCTTTGGCACGCATGACAATAGTATATGATCAAAAATAACAAAAACTCTCGTATACATCCTCACTCTCTTCGAATGTAGACCGGTATATATAAAAAATACACAACTACAGCAAAATGGAGGTACGTATGGCTATTAGGTACCCCTCGTTGGATATCCTCCATATTAGTCTCACTTGTCTCCTCCTCCTCCTCCACCTCCATACGGCATCTAGCTAACATCTCACCGCCCACCATGGGTCCTAGCCAGATCTCTGTTGCTACCTCACCTGGGGCTGGCCTCTCGTGAACCGGTGGCCTCGACTAACCCCCGTCTCGGGCTTGATGGCCCCCTTGTGATCTCCACATTGTGGGTGTGTGACCTAGTCCTCTCACTCGAGGCCTGTTGTGCTCTATACTCTCCATAGGATAGGAAATCTATCCCTGTGGCCATCAAATGATCCTGATAATACCTCACCTCACTTAAGGCATCCCTCAACTCGGCTATAGTACTGCCTATGGTGTTGTCATCACGCCTCGACCACCGCCCCTTTTCTCGTGGGACCTTATCCAACCCCTTCCTATAAAGTGTTACTCTACCCCTTGCTTGTGGTGGGGCCATCGGCCTCGACCTGTGCGCATGTATCTAGGCTCAAGGGCCACAACCGCACATGTGCAAAGGGGCAACCGGCCTCGTAAACCTATAACCTATGCCTATGGGGCAGCCATATGTACCCCATCCCCACCTCCACCCCGTACGGGTGTTCCCGTCCCTATACTACTCCGGGCTCAAGAGTGACCACATGTGCCTACAAAGTGGCAACCTGTGCCTCTGATCCTGTCAATTTAACCTGCACTATCCCCAACTATGTCACCAGGGTAGCCACCTACCCCTGTAAGGCATCCTCCGAATGCTGATGGTGGCTAAATCTAGTTACCTTGGCCTCGGCGGTACTACTCATAATTGTACAATCCACCACTATAAGTATCTATGAATAACCCTTACATCATCAATCCGCCAATCTACCACCTACTCCTCCTAACCTGTAGGCACCGTCGGCTGTGGTAGAGGTAGAGGCCTCTCCATGTCATCCCTCCTATACTGTAGGAATGATGGGGGTATATCCAGAGGTAGTCTAAACTACCATCTGACCCTATCTATGGGTATCATCTTGTGCTCTCCTGCACATCACCCCTTTATCCATCGGAGTAGTTGTAGCTCCTATAGCTTCTCGGTCATCCACCCATATGACAGAAACCCACATATGGCCTCCAAATAATGTCCACACCGAACAACCCCTCTAGAAGATGTCCTGTAATAGGCTACATCATGTGTATCTCTAACATCTCAGCTCCCCAATCGTAGGCACCCATCGCCTGAAGCCCACCCGAAAAAAACCCAGCTTGAATGCATCCACTCGGGGCATACCAACTGGACACACACACACAATGTGCTAGTACACCTAACAGTGTAGTAAGAAAGTGCAACATAGGCTGAACCTCTATAGCCACCCATAAGCTTATAGCTCTTTGTATAACTATACCAGAATGTGAGTGCCCATGCAAAATGGGTCTTGTCCTCCACCATATACTTGTAGAACCCCCATCAATCATCATGGGAATCTCCCACCCTCTGTATTTGTTAGTGCAAAATAGTAGACTGCCTCCATCATCGACACCACTAGCCTCATCTCCTTCGGATGGGGCCAGTACATATCTCTCGTAGCTCATACTTGCGCTATGGAACCTCAACTCCACCAGCCCCTCACCAAACACGGTCAACATCAAATCCTCAGATGCCTATGAGGAAATTGAATACACCTGCGTCCCCACTATTGGTAACCATAGGATCCTGTACACATCCTCCAGGGTGACTGTGACCTCACCTATCGGCAGATGGAATGTATTGGTCACCGAATCCCATCTGTCAATGAGGGAGACCATCAAACTCAGCTCCCGTACTACATGTCGGTAGCGTCTTACCCCAATCAGGCCAACCTCTGTAACATGGTGCCAATCATCAACTATCGCGCTCCCTCGTACCTCCACGAGAAGGGGTGGTACACTATCTCGCATCCATAGCTAATCTCTTGCCTACATCCAAAAAACCATCTAATTATTAAAACCATACCCGTAATCACTCTTAACACCCCACTTATACTGATTACCTTACCTATTTTCCTTCGTAAATTACCCTCTTATCACACGACCTGTCTACCCACCACAACCCTAACCATGTACCTTTCCCCCACCTCAATTTTGCACCCCTCAACCATACCTATTTAAACCTCTTACCCAAGCTTCTTTTTTTCCTGTCAACAACATCTTCTTCTACCATTACCTACCTCACCCACCCACCCTATCTCATTTTGGCCCATTTTTCTCCAAATGATGACTGGCACTGGTTATCCTCGACCGACTGCGGTCTCCCACAACCGACATCGCTCTCCTCATTGGTGACCAATGTCGGCTGACTCCCACCGACGTCGGCCAACCATTGACCGATGTCGGTCACTGTCGCAGCACCCAAATCCATGACACCCTACCCCATTTCCTCCACAATTCAACATTTTCCCCTCCCAACATATCCTTCCCTACCCAAATCCCACCTAAATTCATACTCACCTCTCTTCCACCTACATCCACCCTTCTCCCTTCCTATTTTACCCATTTTTCATCCCAAATTCAAATTTACCTTTTCCCCCAAAACCTATTTACCCCTAACCCGATTTCTCTACACAAATCTACCTACCAACATGAGTAATACAATTGAATCTTACCTCGTTGTGATGTCATCTTTTTGGTGGCATGTCGGGATGTTGCACCAATGGTCCCCCAATCCCTCTCCTACCTCTTCCATCACTAATCAACCTCCTCACCTCCAACCAACCGAATTGATCAAACAGATCTCGTGGACCTACCTATTGCCTGCTGATCACTCACTACAAAGCTTGCCAACACAAACCAGATCAAGGATTTTGCGCTTGTTACCTGTCCAAGTTAATGCACCAAACTAAACACAAAAACCCTGAAAAACTCCAATGAAATCGATACCTGATGGACAAGATCCGAAGATGTAGACGGATAAGGAGGTTGATGTAGATAAGATGGGCGCACACGAGCAATTCGCACAATAGATCCGAGTAACCTGCAAGACACCAATGCTTGACAGAAAAAGATGGCGTTAAAAGATATTTGGGTGGACTGCCCGAGAAGCGGGTCCGGGAAGCGATAAGCTTCCTCGGCGGATGTCAGTCCACGTTTTCAATTAAGTAGAGAAGCATACATGATAAAAGATGTACATATAAGACTAGATTTTCTGATTATAGTAATGAAACCGAATTTAAACAACAGACAGAAAGCTACAGAAAACAGGAAACTGTAAAATAAAGTTGGATTTGTGTTACCTGTGTCCTTTTTACCTGTCTGTAGGATGATCGGCGTCGATTAATAAGGATCGGCGTCGACTGATGTGATCGGCGTCGACTGTATAAGATCGGCGTCGATTGAAAGTAGATCAGTTGATCAGGGACAGTGCAAGAAGATTCGGAAATTGGAAAGTGATGGACAGATAGTCGACGTCTGCTGGATGTGCGAAAGTCGGTAAGATACTGGAACAGAGTCACCAGAGGATCGATGGATACGTGCGATGTTGATGTGATAGGAGCAGAGTAACGGTGCTCCTCTCAGGGATTGATTCGGACAGGATCCGATCTCATTTGATACACTTGATGCTAAAAGATCTCTCTTTCTTACAACCTGTGTCTCTTTCGCGATCTGTCTCTTTGTCTCGCTCTGTTCGTGCACATCCTTTTTCGTCGTGTGTCCTTAGAACTGAGTTCTGGACTTGTATTTATAATCGGCGCCGCTCCTAAAAAATCGGCGCCGACCGTATAGGTCGGCGCCGATCGCGGGACAGACTCCCGAGATGGCAAAAATGATTGATTTCTAGAAAGATGAGAATTACCCCAAATACGGGAAATATCCCGCTTGGGGAAGAGGAAAAATAAGGGTGATACATAGAATAAATTTGGGGTAGATAAGTGATTAGGATACATGGGAAGAGGTGTAATTAAATATTTAATATTTAATTATTCACGGGTAAGATACAATGGGGTGAATTAAACTTAAGATAGGTGTTTAAATCACAAATCGGATAATATCCCCAAGGGGATAGTGGTGACGTAAACGTGCCCCAGGTTACCTAAGCAGGTAAACGAATGTGAGGGACACTAAATTGAGTAACCAATTTTAAGTGTCTACATTTTTCCCCTTTTTGTCAAGTAACTTGCGATAAGCAAGGTTATGAGACAAAAACAAAGAGATGGAAGAAGGGAAGAATGAGTGATGATGTGATCCCCCTCAAACTAGGGATGGGATGGGTGATAGAACAGACGATCCCAAGTTTGAAAGAGGTAGATGAAAACGCAGGATGCCCCAGTCGGATGTCTGGAGTAGATCTGATCATTGATGACGCACAAAAATAAATAAAAAGGCAGCAACCTAAGGAACTCACATTGGTAGGGCAAACTAGACGGTCTCCTCATGAGACGACGTTAATACCTACAGACCCATGAGTGTAAGGAGAACTGCAAAATAGTCAGCATCTAAAGAGAGACACATTGGTAGGGACAACTAGACGGTCTGCAAAGCAGACGACGTTAGTGCCTACAGACCCGTTTAACTCCAAGCTGCCAAAAAGTACGAGTGTCCCACGCAAAGGGAACAAAACCCGAAATAGACGGTGATATCGAAAAGATGCGCCGAAAGGCAATATTCAGCACAAAACAATGATCAGATGGATAAATAAGCCAAGCATCAACACTATGGCAAATAGACATGGAAAATCGACGGCGATCACAGTAATCGGCGACGACCAAGATAAACGGCGTCGATCAAAAATCGGCGCCGACCAAACGTAGTGCATATAAATATGCGAATGAAAAACATAAACAATTTATTTTCATCGTGACGATTGATTCAGAGAGAGACAGAATTTAGATTTGAGCACCATGGAAGCCTTTGGGAGCGGTCAGAAGCGCAGAAGGACATGACTGGGGTAAGTGGTTCTTCTTGAACCCGTTGCATTTGATTTTTTTTTTTTGTTTGATTTTTTTGTTTGTGGGGGCAATGGTCCAATTTATGCCCGGATAGTCAGTCGGCATCGATTGGTAAAATCGGCGTCGATTGGTGTTTGAGCGGCGTCGATTGGTATTAATCGGCGTCGACTAGAAATAAACGACGCCGATTTTATTAAATCGACGCCGATTGTATTAAATCGACGCCGATTAGAATAGATAAGATTTTTGTTGTTGTTTTGGATGTTCTGATTCGAGACTAATATTGCTCTTGATGTCGTGGGTGCAGGCACGAGAGGCTCTACACATGAGGGATGCTATTCCCGAGTTACTGGAGACTATTCTCCCAGATGTGACCGATGCAGATTGGCGGCATCTAGAGTTAGCCGGGCTCGGGGGCTTTAGATACTACAGACGAGTGCCGCGAGATGTAGAGCTGATGCGGGCACTAGTGCGACGGTGGGACAGCCATACGTGCACGTTTTGGTTCAGGACGGGTGAGATGACCATCACCCATGAGGACATATACAGGATTCTGAGACTGCCGATCACTGGGGACCCGATCGAGATTACACCACGAGAGCAGCAGCAGAGGGCCCTAGTTCGATTATATAGAGACAGGGCAGATGATTCAGAGATAGTGTCTGGGGCAGTGCGGATAGCCTCACAGTATAGACAGGACAGTCCCCGGAGCAGACGGATAGTGCTGATTCAGATGGCCATATCCTATTTTGCTCTGCCAGATTCAGGAGGTGGGAGATTCCCACTATTGTTATTAGACTGCGTTTGCGACATTCTGCAGTTCAGGCAGGTGTTTGCTTTTGCTGATGCCCTGATAGCTCAGATATATCATGAGCTATGGATGTACACCACAGGCCGGAGGACAGGTATCGATGTCAGTTTTGTGCTCCATTGCTGGGCCTATGAGCATATAGCGGTGATCAGGCCATCCGGGCTTCCTTGGATGCCAGCAGCAGTGGGAGGTATTGATTATGGATTCAGGCGATGGCGGGCTGACATGGCCGCTGGGGATACAGGGAGATCGGCTGATTGGTACAGTGAGCGTTTCAGGACGCTGACACCGGATCAGGTCATCTGGAGGCCATATCGGGCATTTCCGACATGGGCTGGTCAGGATGCCCACTTGGTGGCACTGAGACGGAGCAGAGTGGTTAGGGGCCGCAGGCCTGATATGTGGGAGCGAGTCCCGTTTATGCGGGTATTGAGACAGTTCGGCTTAGTGCAGACAGTGCCGACCACCTACACGCCTTATAGGCGAGATAGCAGGGAGACTGATCTGCCAATTTTGATCCCGGCAGATCCATTGAGAGAGGCCCCACCCTCTACAGACAGCGATGATGACGCAGGGGTAGATGAGGGTTATGCTGCATGGTATGATACAGAGCTACCACGACATCTCCCGGCATCTATAGATGCCGACGAGGATGACATAGCTGCGATGCTGGATAGACTGGAGGGAGAGCATGCCACCCTGACACAGACACATCAGGTAGCTCTTGAGGAGATCAGGGCTCTGACAGAGGAGAGGGATGCCCTAATTTTGGAGAGAGACACCGCTCGCCAGGAGCGAGATATAGCGATCCAGCAGAGGGATCGCTACCTTCGACATAGGGAGGCCCTCAGGGCCAAATATGGGGAGACAGGTGCCATGTCGGAGTCTGGTACGCAGGGTACGACCCTAGGAGGAGCACCACCAGGAGCCGCCAAAGAGCTTTCCAAGAAGACCCGGCACCATTACGAGCACCTGGTACCGTGAGCTTGAGCACATATCAGTCTCTCCTCGCTGAGGTGAGATACTATGAGGATGCCTTAGCGCAGCATGCCCCAGATGTGCCGCGGTACGGGGCGAGGAGGAGGGCAGCGACGGCTACAGCGAGCGGGGCCTCAGGCGGAGGGAGCACCGGGAGAGATCGAGGTGGACAGAGACCTCCAGCAGCAGGTGCATCTAGCTCGATAGAGGTGGTTAGGAGAGACAGCCTGGTCCAGAGGAGGGTGGAGGAGATAGTGTCCTCCATGCATCAGACTTTACCATATAGGGATTGATGTATTTTGTATCTGTATAGTGATGTAGCCTCGATTGGAAGGCATTGTATAGATGGCTTGATTGAAAGCCACCCATTTTTTTGTACAGATACACATGTATATATAGATTCATCATTTCATTTGTCATATAATTGTTCTCATGCTTTTGATTTTGATATACATGGATAGATGTAGCGTAATTGTGATGGATATAGATATAGACTGATAGATGATGAATAGATGTGATTGGATAAATATAGACTGATAGAGGATAGAAATAGATGTGATTTGATTTGATGTGATTGATATGTGGATATAATTTTGATGAAAAATAGAGATAGATAGATGTAATGTAACTTGGATGTGCAAGTTTTTAAATATTTTGATGGATAGATAGATAGATGTGATTGATGTATGGATTTTATTTTGATGAAAAATGGATATAGATAGATCCATATGTGTTGACAATAGATGCTTTGATAGATAAGATGAAATTGGATAGAAGATAAATTTTTATTGAAATGTGAATTTGACTGGATGAAAAACAAAGAATAATGGGGAATACTCTTTGCGAGAGCCAAGGAAGTAATGAAAATGACCTTGACTAGAAATAAAGAAAATATGCCCGGATAAGAAAGAAAATGATAAGTTGGACTCCCAACCGACCATAGATAGAATCCGGATAGGAAATCACAATATCATGCATGTAAGGCCCTACATGAGGTTAAAATAAACCTGACACTAACTAGCCACAAAATAGATCTAAGAGGGAAACGAAAGGAACAGTAAGTATCTTGTCGGAATTTACAAGGGACAGAATACATGTCCATAGTGGGAAAAATAGGATTCTCCATATGATCTACAAAAGGTCTTAAATCTCAGCTTCATGATTTTGGCAGAAAAGAAAATTGATCAATGTGGGAAGTTTGCTTGATATGGAAAGACTGATCAATACGGGAAGTCTTTCAGTGATGCTAAAAAGTGGATAAACTGACTGAAAGGCTGATTAATTGCAAGAAGCCTTGAATATGTCTTTGAAAAACAGCCGTCCTTCCAGGGAGCGGTCTGTATTTTGAATTTTAATGATAGCCATCCTTCGAGGGTATGGTCTATATTTTCTTTTTGATTCATTTGATAATGTATGGATAGCTTTGTCCTTCAAGGATCTACCATCTTTTTGGATAGCATCTCTTTTTTTTTCTTTTTTTTTTTTTGAAAATCTTTTTGGAAGAAGCTGAGTTTAGACCTAGATAGATCAGATGGAGGGGAAGAGAATATAGAAGAACATGCACTCATGCCCCGAGTAGATCCGATTAAGATAAGCACTTGGGACAGATGAAGTGGTGATTAAGGTATTCCTACCATGAGGAGGAACATATCCAAAAGAAACATGCAATGAGTAGAGCCGCGATACTCATATTTTAAGGTAAAAGAGGCAATAGGCGGAGAACCACATAGTTTCGAATCACCATGAAAGTATATGACTGGTTGTTTAGATGGATGAAAGATCTGTGTTGTGACTAGATTTGTGTAAGATAGATTTTAACAGTAGAAGGGCCGTAGATGCAAGGCATTAAGAGGTTCCGCTTCAGGTATACCATCCATGGAAGATAAACGATAAGCCCCAGACCCATATTTATGAGTGATAATGTATGGGCCCATCCAGTTGGGAGCAAACTTACCACGTTGACTTCTTTCGAGTGTAGTGACATTTTGATTTTCTTTAAGAACAAGATCCCCAATTTTGAAGTCACGGTCTGCAAGTGCTTGTTATAAGCACGTTTGATACGTTCAAGATAGACTTGATGATGTTCGAGAGTGTTGAGACACCGCTCATCTAATAATTCAAGTTGTGCTAGACGATTTTGACGATAGTCCTCATCGGAGACAAATTCTCTGAGAGAAACACGGAGAGATGGGATTTGGACTTCCAAAGGAAGAACAGCCTCAGACCCATAGATGAGAGAGAAGGGAGTAGCACCAGTAGGAGTACGAATGCTAGTCCGATAAGCCCAGAGAGCAAAAGGGATATGTAAATGCCAATCCCTACCAGCTCGACTAGTTACCTTTGCGAGGATGTTACGCAAATTTTTATTGGAAGCTTCGGCCTGACCATTAGCTTGAGGATAGTATGGAGAAGAAAAACTGAGTTTGATATTGAAAGCGTTGTAGAGGTTCTGCAAATCAACGTTCTTGAAAGACTTACCATTATCTGTGATGAGTTTGTGTGGAACGCCAAAACGACAAATGATGTGTTGATAGACGAAATCAACTATGGGTTTAGCCTTTGTTGAAGAAAGAGGGATAGCCTCCACCCACTTAGTAAAGTACTCGGTGGCAGTAATGATAGAATGATGACGTTGTGAAGAACGGGGATTGATGAGACCAATAAGATCAAGACCCCATTGCGAAAAAGGCCACAAATCCGCCGTAGGTTGCAAAGCTTGACTAGGGATGTGTGTAAGATTGGAATGTTGTTGACACTTGACGCATTTCTTAGTGTATTCACAACAATCTTGATTAAGAGAAGGCCAATAATATCCCAAACGTAAGATGCGTTTAGCCACAGCCAAGCCACTAAAATGTCCACCACAGATACCGTCATGGACCTCCTGGATGGCTTTAGATGATTCATGGGTTTTGAGGCACCGAAGCAAAATACCATCAAAGCCGCGTTTGTAAAGAATCCCGCCTAGAATAGTATAGCGATTAGCGCGTTGGATAAAAGATCTTCTACCATTGGAAGTCAGATCTGGAGGAAGCACCGAATGAGATAGATAATCAACAATCTGTTGATACCACTCATCCTGAGTATGGGTTGTGACAGCACGGATTGATGTTAGTTGCTTAAGATGAGATGGTTGATCTAATCGTTGCACAGCCACATAAAGTCGCGAGTCTTCGGTGAAAGGTGGGATAAGTGAGGCTAAGGAAGCCATTGTATCTACGAATCGATTTGCAGTGCGAGGAATAGCTTGGATAGTGAATTTATCGAAAGATTAGAGTTGAGCAAGAATGATATCACGATATTTTTGAAGGATATCATTCTTGCATTGATAGACACCCGTGACTTGATTAACGATGAGTTCAGAATCACCAAAGATGTCAATATGACGAGCGCCAAGATTAATGGCATTTTGAAGACCCAAGACAAGAGCTTCGTATTCAGCCATATTATTGGTGCACTCAAAGTTCAATTTTTGTGCGACTGGGATAGGCGTACCCCAAGGAGGAATCATCACGAAACCCGCACCTCCCCCTTGCTGCGACATTTGGATCCATCAAAGAAGAGCTTTACTTTAAATGGAGATAGACCAAAATCAATTTGTTGGATATATTCATCGGGGAATTAAGCAAGGGGTTTTGAGTGTCCTAAGAGGAGCATCAGTTAATTGATCTGCAATAACCTGACCCTTGATAGACTTTTGCAGGATAAACTCGAGGTCAAATTCTGTCATAAGCATGAGCCAACGAGTGATACGATCATTGTGATAAGGCTTTGCATGAATTGTCTTGAGTGGATTGACACTTGTGACAATATAAGTTTTGTGATTAAGGAGGTAATGACGAAGCTTAGAAGTTGCGAAGAAGAGAGCACAACATAGCTTTTCAGCTTCGAGAGTAACGTGTTTCATACTCATGGAGGGTGCGACTGATGTAATAGATAGCTTGTTCTTTCTTTGCAAGTGTCCCGATCGATGCGAAATCATGGCTCCCAGAGCATGGTTAGTCACGAGATATAAAGATAGAAAGGCTCCCCCTCGCGTGGAGGTGTAAGCACAGGTGGAGAAAGAAGATAAGCTTTGAGATCATCAAAGGCCTTTTGCAATGTTCATCCTATTCAAAATGAACATTCTTACGAAGGAGATGGTGAAAAGGATGACAACGGTTCGACAATTGTGAGATAAAACGACGACCGATTGAAGATGTCCTTGAGACCGTGGAGTTGCTTTAAGTTAGAAGGGGAGGCATATCAAGGATAGCTTTTATTTTTGCGGGTCCACTTCAATACCCCGATGGAAATGATAAAACCTAAAAGTTTACTGGTGAGAACGCCAAACACGCACTTAGCTGGATTTAGACGAAGAAAAAGTGGATAAGCCTCTCAAAGAGAGGTGCAAGGATGAAAAGATGATCCCGAAGACGTTTGGACTTACCAAGGAGATCGTCAACGTAATCTTCCATAGTTTTGTGTAAGAGATCATGGAAGATGTAGGTCATTGCTTCTGCGATAGGTTGCTCTGCATTCTTAAGACCGAAAGGCATGACGCGATAACAAAAAGGTCCCCAGGGGAGTTATGAAAGAAGTCTTATGTTGGTCTTCTGGTGTGATGAGAATTTGATTATATCCAGAGAAACCATCCATAAGAGAAAGCATCTCATGACCCGCAGTTAAATCCACGAGTTGGTCGATATTAGGTAAAGGAAAATCATCTTTTGGACAAGCAAGATTGAGATCCCGGAAGTCGGTACAAATTCAAATTTTCCCAGTAGCTTTAGTTACTGGTACTACATTGGAAACCCATTGTGGATAATCGATGGGTTGGATGAAGTTAGCCGAGAGTAAGCACTGCAATTCTTCTTTAACAAGAAGGGCTACTCTAGGGTGCATTTTACGCAATTTTTGTTTAACTGGTTTGATGTTGGGAAGGGTAACGATATTGTGGACCACAATATCGGGATCGAGTCCTGGCATATCCTCATATGACCAAGCAAAGGCTTGACGATGGTTGGAAAGAAAAGTGGTAAAATCTCCTAACTCCTGTGGATTAAGGGATTGGCCGACCTTAATGATGCGAGGGTCTTCAGAAGTCCCTATATTAAGGTCGACAGTGGCTTCGTTGAGAAGCGTAGACGTGTCAGAAGGAATAGTCTTGGGAGATATGAATCCTCTGCCCCCAGATAGGTGAGGACAGAATCATCATCCGCACAGTGGATAGTGTTGATAGTAGGAGAGTCGTCTCCAACTATTTCAGGGAAGATTAACGGTATGGAAGCGGACCGGTTGTTAGTCTTATAGGCTAGCGGCCCTAAGGAAATGGTATTGATCAAAAAAAAAAGTTAGGTGGGATGGAAATGTCATCGTCCACATCGAGTGATGCTTCTGACTTAGCGGGAGAAGATGGTTCCTCAATAGGAAGAGGCTCATCGAGGATAGTGACGGTGGCTTTTGAAAGAGGTTTAAATCCTAAACCAAATTTTTGATGTGGCATGAGAGTAGGAATGGATGTGAGGTCATGCACACCTTGTTCATATTTTCCTAGGCCAAAACCCTTCCACGCGCATCGATATAAATAAGTTTTTGCAAACGTGGGATTACTCAGAGATAATCGAACCCTCGTTAAGTAGGGCTTGGTCCTAGGAGGAGAATCCGGGCGATAGTGAGGCGTATCAAGACCACCGTAGACGAAATTAGTCTGTGATGGGGCGACCAATGGTGACGATGCGGCCGAGACCGGTTGATATTCAAGTTGTTTGTCCGGTCTACCATACTCACCGGGGTTGAGATGGCGTCGAAAGAAAAGAGAGGAAGCTCTCCCGGTGAGAAACGCTGCAATGTCTCTTCTAGATTTTGTAAATCCGGTAGTTTGGTTGCAGGTATGGAAGAAGATGAGGCCCCGTCAGAAGAAGTATTTTCCTTTAGAGGGGCAGACCTTGTGGTCATGTCGCATTGTGCGGAAGGAAAAGGATCTCCTGGATGAGTATATATTTTGCCCTCATATTGATATTTTAAGCATCGATGGAGGGTGGATGGGACACAATGCATCACATTGCGTGAATCCGTGGAGTGTCCGAGGATCATATTATAGTGGAATTTTCCTTCAACAATGTAGAAGAGTTCATGAAGCAGCTTCTTACCTACTCGAATGGGTAAGACCACAGTTCCTAAAGTAACTGCTAGCTGATCGTTAAATGATCGAAGGGCGAAAGGCGGGGGTGACACTACGTTCTTTGGTAACTTAAGTTGCTCAAATGTGTGTGAGGAGATGACGTTGAGTGCAGCTCCACTATCGATCATAACGCATTTTAATGTGGTGTTGTCGATTTGGACTGTGATAAAGAGGGGAGCCTCCAAATCCTCTGAAGAAAGAGGAGGAATTTCTGAATCTTCAAAAGAAATGGCGGTTGATGGTCTATTCAATCCAACAACCAACTCAAAGGGCTGGGGCTCATCTGAATTCACTGCGATGTGACGCAGATTATCAATCAGAGCCTGGCGATGTTGTGGAGAGGATTGGATGAGGTCAAAAAGAGACATTTTGACCGGAGCCTGGGTGAGTTGTTTCATAACACTCTCCTCAACTGACACGGGAATTTGAGCCCGAGGTGCAGCACGAATAGAGACCCGAGGTCGTGGGGCCAATGAGGAAGGAGGAACTCCTTCGGGGCTGTAGAAATGATAACCCGTGGTCGAGATGTTGTAGAGGAAGATGGATTATCACAGTGTTGGGTTCTAGTGGCAATATGGATTGTATCAATTTGAGAAGGTGGAAGGTCAATTGGAGTGGAATCACTAGAGGTCTGAGTGGATCGTTGGGGCTCAGATGGGGCTAAGATGATAGGAGATACTTGTTCCTCCTCCTCCAGCAAAAGATCACTTTCTTCCAAAAGGTTGTTGACAACAGCTTGAAGAGCTTTACATCCCTCAGTATCATGACCCGAAGTGCGGTGGTAAGCGCAAATTAGATCAGAGTTAAACCAGGTAGGTTTAACTCCTTTAGGGTTATAGGGTTTAATCGGAGGAAGGGATATGGATGAAGATTGGATAAGTTGGCGAAGGATTTCGGTGTAGAACCCGGTAGACGAAGATGAGGACAGAGGTGATGAAGGTGCCTCTTTTACTTTAACAGACTACCGAGGCAAAAGAACCTCATGTCGCCTTTGGCGCCTTTAGGGATCATCTTATTCTTTTGGACACTTGGAGGAGCAGTCTCGGGCACTTGAGATGGAAGTAAGTGAGACATGACTGATTTTGGTGGAGGAGGAGCCCCTAAAATAGATTTTGAAGATGATGGAGATGTGACAAGTGTTGTGGTCTTCAAAGATAAAGGAGGTTGCTTGGTCAAATTTACTGATGATTTAGATAATGTCGATTTAGATGAGGAAGAAGCTCCCAAAGTAGGTGTAATCGGAGGGACGTAGGGCGCCCTGCCTTTTGGTAATGAAGATGATGATCCTGATAGAAGAGGTGGCATCTTGTTAGTAGGTAAATCCGCTTTTCGGGGTGTTGGTGAAGAATGTGTTGTAGAAGAAGATGATGGTTTTGATAAGTGTGTAGAAGAAGACGCCTTCTCAGCGGATAAATCCAATCTTTTATGGGGCGTAGAGAGAGATTTTTTTGGAAAAGCACCAAGGGTCTTGATGGTTCGAAATATGGGCTTTCCTTTTTCAGGGATGGTGACAACTTCAACGGCATAAGGTGATTGTAACCTTTTCGGAGGAAGCAAGTGGGGAGGTACTGATGGCGCAATGTTAGATTTTGGTTGTCTCGGTTTAAGTTCAGGAACCGAGCGTATAGGTGTTGGTGCTACTTCTTTTGATTTTCCTTTAATGGGCGAAGCAGCACTAGTGATGGAAGAAGTGAGTGATGAAGAAGTAGTTCCTTGCGAAGGGACTACTTCTGGTGTAGTAATTATGGGTGAAACTACTGTAGGAAAAGAGACAGGAAGAGTCAAAATCGAAGATGCTTCCATCGGAGTTGGCACAATTATAGGTACGTTCACCAGGGGCATAGTTGCAGCGAGAATGGGAGCAACAGAAGTAGATGTATCTGTAGTGGAAACTCGAAGGGATGTAATTGCCTCGAGCATTGAAAGAATGTTTGACGATGAGACAGATGAGGATGACACTGTCTCGGGTATGGATGGAAGGTTAGACAAAGGAGTGGAGAGAGATGAACCCGTATCTAGCAATGTAGGAATATTCAAAGACGGGCTATCGGAAGATGGTGGAATTTCAGTGATTGGCGAAGTGGAAGGAGGTTCTGATTCGGTTGATGTGTTCGCAGATGGCTTGGTTTCAGAAGAAGATTCTTCAGTAGAGATGAAGTTGATAGTATGAGTGTTTGGTTTTTGAGACTCTGAGGCATTATGATTCGGGGAGTGATTGGGAAAAGGTTGTTTAAAAACATCCATTGCCTGATTTGGGGGAGCATTTGGGTTATCCAGAATGAGCTCACCTTTATCAATGAATTTCTGGACAAGATTTTTGAAAGTCTGACATCGTTCGATGTCATGACCTTTGGTTCTATGATAGTGACAGAAATCATTTTCTCTATACCAGAATGGATGTTCTTGGCTTTCATCGATATTCCTAATAGGGGGAAGTTCGATCATGCGAACTTCCAACATTTTCTCTAAGATAGAGGCATATGATTCCCCCAATGGAGTGAAGGATCGAGATGATGAAGTCCCTTTTCGAGAAGAAGAGGAGTCTCTTCGTGGTGTTTGATTAGAAGTAGTATCGGCTCGTGATGTTTTTAATACGATGGCATTGGTGGATTCCTGTCTCTTGTCTTTAGAAGGGGAAGAATTTGGTTTGGTAAACCGAGAAAAATCGGGTTTAGATTTAGAGCGAAGTTTTAGCTTCCCTTGTTCAATGGCGCGAGATTCAAGTTTGCGTGCCATTGTAAAGGCTTCTTCAAAGGTATGAAAAGTTTGGATCCTTAAAGTGGAAGAAATGTGATTAGCACAAGATCGAGTAAACAACTCGATTTGTTGGGATTGAGGAAGGGAGAAAGACAATTGGTTGATTATCCCTCTCCAACGAGTGACAAAGTCTGCAATAGACTCATCATCGAATTGACGAATGTTATAAAGATCTGTAATCGAGATCTTATGCGTGATATTTATTGAAAAGTTTTCAACAAACATCTGGGCCAATTGAGAGAAAGAAAACAAGGAATGTTGAGGAATGTTATTGTACCAGTCTAAAGCAGGACCTGCTAGAGACATAGGAAAGGTACGGAGCATAAGCTCCTGATCCTGGACTATGAGGTAGCAAGCATGTTTGAATGCTCGCAAATGTTGTTGAGGGTCCTCCCGACTATGAAACTTTGAAAATTTAGGAAGTTCCCATTGGGGAGGATAAGGCTTAAAAGCCACTGAGGGGTGAATGGGTTCATTACACACTTCTTCAAAGGAGTATGAAGGACGAGCCCCTTTTGTGGAGGCTTCCAAGTCTGTGATTTTCTTGAAGAGAATTTGAACCACGTCAGATTGAGGAGGAGGCACACTGGCATGTCCTACATAAGAAGCAAATGGTGGATGTTGTTGAGGTGTCAACGGGGATTCATCTGTTGATTGATAGGATGATAAGAGGAGTAACCAGGCGTTCTGGGTGACACCTGGTGGGGTATTTGCTGTGAAGTACCTTGTGTATAGGCAGGCTGTGAGATAATAAGTGGTTGAGAAAATGAAGGTTGGATGACGGGTGGAGCCTGTGATTGGTGGACTCCTATGCTTGTTGATCAATCGGATAGATTGAGGAACATGAGTGCCAATTTGATTGGACATATTGGGGAACAAGACCTGAAAGGGGCCTTCTACTGCTGGATTAGGCATTAAGGGTGCTGATGCTAAAGGATGGGTGAAGGTCACTGTTGCTGGAATATTAGAAGAAAGACCCACTAGAGGATGGGAAGCAGGAACCAACTGACTATTCGGAGGGGGTTGGCTCATAAAGGGGTATTGACCTTGGGATACAATGGAGGGCATAGATGAATTAACAGCAATATGCGGGTGCATGACGCATTCATTATAGCCAGGGCAGAGGACCTCTCAGAAGTAGGTTGTGGAATATTCGAGGTAACTGCGGTGTTAGGAATAGGTAAGACTATTTGAGAACTAGTCGATATGGTTGGTGGAAGAGAAAAAGGAGGCACAGGGGCACCGCCTTCTCCGTGACTCGAGGAAAGAGAGATGATGCAAACTGTTCTACAAAGGCCTGGGATGGTTCACGAGAATAATCGTACACTTGCTGGATTGGTGGTCCTTGATCAGATATTTGAATAGACTTGTGTACTAGGTAGTCCATAAGGGCTACCGGATTGTGATCGAGGAACGCCTGAAATTCAGGATCCCCGCGAGGAACATACTCTGAGTCAGAAGTAGATGATATTTCTAAAGGACTAGGGGAAGTTGGACGTGATGGGGTTGCTTTGGCTTGAAAGAAAGGATTATATGACCAGGATGGGGAACCAACTAGCAGCGGTCCCGAGGAAGATTTGGGGGGTGCCGAAACATCCACACTAGTGGTAATCTCGGAAGAAGAAGGAGCCAGTTGAGCCATTCTTCTAGATTGTAACCGAGTGATGACCGTCATAAACACGCAGAAAAGAAAATTGACCTA
Source organism: Taxus wallichiana var. yunnanensis (assembly GCA_018340775.1). NCBI lineage: Eukaryota > Viridiplantae > Streptophyta > Pinopsida > Cupressales > Taxaceae > Taxus > Taxus wallichiana. The sequence goes on along the minus strand of CM031244.1, from coordinate 538,352,630 downwards.
ACTAATGCACAGACAATTCAAGCAGCGCAGATGATTATCTCCTTTAAGTTTTGATGCTTTTAAGAAAGAAAATATTAGGGAAGGCTTTTTAGAACAGGAACTACTCAGATAGCCAAACTAAGGATGGTTTGGGGAATGTTTGGTGAGGAGTCCCGAAGGCACTTCAGTAAAAGACCGGTACGTGGCTTGATATAGGGGCCTACCCCCGCACTTCACACACCGCTGCGATAAGGGAGTCGGGTGCTTTGCCAATATATACCAGAACTTCCGTGAATTTATAGTGCGGCCCGAGTACCGCATAGGCTCTTCCTCTTGGATATCACTTCCAAGTAGGCGAGGCCAGGGAAGGAGTTTTTGTTTAAATGCTTTATACCTAGTGATTTTGGCTTTGTGTGCAAGGGTGAAAAATAAAAATCAAATAGTGTCACTACCGATTTTGATCAATTTTCCAGCCTAATTAAAACTAGATGAGAAACACACAAAGAATGACAAAGAAAAGGTACTTTTAAGCACTTTAAAAACGAAGTGTTTGATTTCGATGAAGACAAGTCAAACAAATTCCTTCCCAAATGCGATTAAATTCTTTTTAAGCACCAAAAATTGAAATGTTCAAATGTGATAAACAATCAAACAAAGAAATCCTAAAAGGAGAAAACACCGTAAAAGAGAAATACCTCAGTAGATTTAGCTCTCCAAGGTGTGTGGACTTCAAAAAGCACGTTGTTGAGCTCTTCCCCTCGAGACAATCCTACGAATAAGCAAAGTGCTCCGCAAGAAAAGGTTAAGAAAACAACAAACAAGACCCGAAAGATAAGTCTCGGATAATGATGAAAATTTCTATTTCAAGGAAATAGAAATTTTTCAAGATAACGATTCCGCATAAAAAGACAAGATTGAAACAATGAAAAGAAACGCTCAAGCAGAACTGATAAAAATCAGGGAGGAAAAAGAACCAAGCTCAAAACTAGAAAAGAGATGAACTTACCAATAAGGGACTTTGGTTGGGTCCCACCGGGCGTGCCAGAATGTAGATCAAGGATTTTGCGCTTGTTACCTGTCCAAGTTAATGCACCAAACTAAACACAAAAACCCTGAAAAACTCCAATGAAATCGATACCTGATGGACAAGATCCGAAGATGTAGACGGATAAGGAGGTTGATGTAGATAAGATGGGCGCACACGAGCAATTCGCACAATAGATCCGAGTAACCTGCAAGACACCAATGCTTGACAGAAAAAGATGGCGTTAAAAGATATTTGGGTGGACTGCCCGAGAAGCGGGTCCGGGAAGCGATAAGCTTCCTCGGCGGATGTCAGTCCACGTTTTCAATTAAGTAGAGAAGCATACATGATAAAAGATGTACATATAAGACTAGATTTTCTGATTATAGTAATGAAACCGAATTTAAACAACAGACAGAAAGCTACAGAAAACAGGAAACTGTAAAATAAAGCTGGATTTGTGTTACCTGTGTCCTTTTTACCTGTCTGCAGGATGATCGGCGTCGATTAATAAGGATCGGCGTCGACTGATGTGATCGGCGTCGACTATGAAGAATCGGCGTCGACTGTATAAGATCGGCGTCGGATCAAAGTAGATCGGGCTTGATCGTGGGGACAAGTCAAGAAGATTCAGAAATTGGAAAGTGATGGACAGATAGTCGACGTCTGCTGGATGTGCGAAAGTCGGTAAGATACTGGAACAGAGTCACCAGAGGATCGATGGATACGTGCGATGTTGATGTGATAGGAGCAGAGTAACGGTGCTCCTCTCAGGGATTGATTCGGACAGGATCCGATCTCATTTGATACACTTGATGCTAAAAGATCTCTCTTTCTTACAACCTGTGTCTCTTTCGCGATCTGTCTCTTTGTCTCGCTCTGTTCGTGCGCGTCCTTTTTCATCGTGTGTCCTTAGAACTGAGTTCTGGACTTGTATTTATAATCGCACTTGCTCTAAAAATCGGTGCCGATCAGTATAGGTCGGCGCCGATCGCGGGACAGACTCCCGAGATGGCAAAAATGATTGATTTCTAGAAAGATGAGAATTACCCCAAATACGGGAAATATCCCGCTTGGGGAAGAGGAAAAATAGGGGTGATACATAGATAGAATAAATTTGGGGTAGATAAGTGATTAGGATACATGGGAAGAGGTGTAATTAAATATTTAATATTTAATTATTCACGGTAAGATACAATGGGGTGAATTAAACTTAAGATAGGTGTTTAAATCACAAATCGGATAATATCCCAAGGGGATAGTGGTGACGTAAACGTGCCCCAGGTTACCTAAGCAGGTAAACGAATGTGAGGGACACTAAATTGAGTAACCAATTTTAAGTGTCTACAATCCTTGATCTGAAATCCTTGGAGAAAACACCGTAAAAGTGAAATACACCGTAGATTTAGCTCTCGAAGGTGTGTGGACTTCAAAAAGCGCGTTGTTGAGCTCTTCCCCTCGGACAATCCCACGAATAAGCAAAGTTCTCCGCATGAAAAGGTTAAGCAAACAACAAACAAGACCCAGAAAGATATATCCGGATAATGATGAAACGAAAAATTTCTATTTCAAGGAAATAGAAAAATTTCAAGATAACGATTTCGCATAAAAAAACAAGATTGAAATGATGAAAAGAAACGCTCAAGAAGAACTGATGAAAATCAGGGAGGAAAAAGAACCAAGCTCAAAACTAGAAAAGAGATGAACTTACCAATAAGGGACTTTGGTTAGGTCCCACCGGGCGTGCCAGAATGTAGATCAAGGATTTCGCGCTTGTTACCTATCCAAGTTAATGCACCAAACTAAACACAAAAACCCTGAAAAACTCCAATGAAATCGATACACGATGGACCAGATCCGAAGATGTAGACGGATAAAGAGGTTGATGTAGATAAGACGGCACATGAGCAATTCGCTGAATAAATACGAGTAACTGCAGAGACACCAATGCTTGACGAGAAAAAGATGGCGTTAAAGATATTTGGGCGGATCGCCCGAGAAGCGGTTCGGGAGCGATAAGCTTCCTCGGCGGATGTCGATCCACGTTTTCAATTAAGTAGAAGCATACATGATAAAGATGTACATATAAGACTAGATTTTCTGGTTATAGTAATGAAACCGAATTTAAACAACGCATGCTACGACAAAACAGAAATCAGTAAAATAAAAGCCGATTTGTGTTACCTGTGTCCTTTTACTGTCTGCGCAGGATGATCGACGCCGATTCTTCATAGTCGGCGCCGATCACATCGATCGACGCCAATCCTTATTAATCGATGTCGATCATCCTGCAGACAGTAAAAGGACACAGTAACACAAATCCACTTTATTTTACGCTTCTGTTTTCTCAGTAGCTTTCGTCGTTGTTTAAATTCGGTTTCATTACTATAATCGAAAATCTAGTCTTATATGTACATCTTTATCATGTATGCTTCTTTACTTAATTGAAAACGCGTGGATCGACATCCGCCAAGGAAGCTTATCGCTTCCTGCACTCCGCTTCTGGGTAGTCCACCCAAATATCTTTTAACACCATCTTTTTCTATCAAGCATTGGTGTCTTGCGATTACTCGGATTTATTGTGCGAATTGCTCGTGTGCGCCGTCTTATCTACATCAACTTCCTTATCCATCTACATCTTCGGATCTGGTCCATCGTATTGATTTCATTGGAGTTTTTCGAGTGGTTTTTGTGTTTAGTTTGGTGCATTAACTTGGACAGTAACAAGCTGCGAAATCCTTGATCTACATTCTCGCACGCGTGGGACCCAACCAAAGTCCCTTATTGGTAAGTTCATCTCTTTTCTAGTTTTGAGCTTGGTTCTTTTCCTCCCGATTTTCACTCGATTCGCTTGAGCGTTTCTTTTCATCATTTCAATCTTATTTTTTTATGCGAAATCGTTATCTTGAAATTTTTCTATTTCCTTGAAATAGAAATTTTTCGTTTCATCATTATCCGATATATCTTTCTGGGTCTTGTTTGTTGTTTGCTTAACCTTTTCTTGTGGAGCACTTTGCTTATTCGTGGGATTGTCCGAGGGGAAGAGCTCAACAACGTGCTTTTTGAAGTCCACACACCTTGGAGAGCTAAATCTACAGGTATTTCTCTTTTACGGTGTTTTCTCCTTTTTAGGATTTCTTTGTTTGATTGTCTATCACATTCGAACATTTCAATTTTTGGTGCTTAAAAAGAATTTAATCGCATTTGGGAAAGAATTTGTTTGACTTGTCTTCATCGAAATCAAACACTTCGTTTTTAAAGTGCTTAAAAAGTACCTTTTCTTTGTCATTGCTGCATGTTTCTCATCTAGTTTTAATTAGGCTGGAAAATTGATCAAAATCGGTAGTGACACTATTTGATTTTTATTTTTCACCCTTGCACACAAAGCCAAAATCACTAGGTATAAAGCATTTAAACAAAAACTCCTTCCCTGGCCTCGCCTACTTGGAAGTGATATCCAAGAGGAAGAGCCTACGTGGTACTCGGGCCGCGCTATAAATTCACGGAAGTTCTGGTATATATTGGCAAAGCACCCGACTCCCTTATCGCAGCGGTGTGTGAAGTGCGGGGGTAGGCCCCTATATCAAGCCACGTACCGGTCTTTTACTGAAGTGCCTTTGGGACTCCTCACCAAAAATTCCCCAAACCATCCTTAGTTTGGCTATCTGAGTAGTTCCTGTTCTAAAAAGCCTTCCCTAATATTTTCTTTCTTAAAAGCATCAAAACTTAAAGGAGATAATCATCTGCGCTGCTTGAATTGTCTGTGCATTAGTTAGGTCAATTTTCTTTTCTGCGTGTTTATGACGGTCATCACTCGGTTACAATCTAGAAGAATGGCTCAACTGGCTCCTTCTTCTTCCGAGATTACCACTAGTGTGGATGTTTCGGCACCCCCCAAATCTTCCTCGGGACCGCTGCTAGTTGGTTCCCCATCCTGGTCATATAATCCTTTCTTTCAAGCCAAAGCAACCCCATCACGTCCAGCTTCCCCTAGTCCTTCAGAAATATCATCTACTTCTGACTCAGAGTATGTTCCTCATGGGGATCCTGAATTTCAGGCGTTCCTCGATCGCAATCCGGTAGCCCTTATGGACTACCTAGTACACAAGTCTATTCAAATATCTGATCAAGGACCACCAATCCAGCAAGTGTACGATTATTCTCGTGAACCATCCCAGGCCTTTGTAGAACAGTTTGCATCATCTCTCTTGCCTCGAGTCACGAGAGAGGGTGGTGCCCCTGTGCCTCCTTTTTCTCTTCCACCAACCATATCGACTAGTTCTCAAATAGTCTTACCTATTCCTAACACCGCAGTTACCTCGAATATTCCACAACCTACTTCTGAGAGGTCCTCTGCCCTGGCTATAATGAATGCATCTGCGCACCCGCATATTGCTGTTAATTCATCTATGCCCTCCATTGTATCCCAAGGTCAATACCCCTTTATGAGCCAACCCCCTCCGAATAGTCAGTTGGTTCCTGCTTCCCGTCCTCTAGTGGGTCTTTCTTCCAATATTCCAGCAACAGTGACCTTCACCCATCCTTTAGCATCAGCACCCTTAATGCCTAATCCGGCAGTAGAAGGCCCCTTTCAGGTCTTGTTCCCCAATATGTCCAATCAAATTGGCACTCATGTTCCTCAATCTATCCCGATTCAGTCAACAAGCATAGGAGTCCACCAATCACAGGCTCCACCCGTCATCCAACCTTCATTTTCTCAACCACTTATTATCTCACAGCCTGCCTATACACAAGGTACTTCACAGCAAATACCCCACCAGGTGTCACCCAGAACGCCTGGTTACTCCTCTTATCATCCTATCAATCAACAGATGAATCCCCCGTTGACACCTCAACAACATCCACCATTTGCTTCTTATGTAGGACATGCCAGTGTGCCTCCTCCTCAATCTGACGTGGTTCAAATTCTCTTCAAGAAAATCACAGACTTGGAAGCCTCCACAAAAGGGGCTCGTCCTTCATACTCCTTTGAAGAAGTGTGTAATGAACCCATTCACCCCTCAGTGGCTTTTAAGCCTTATCCTCCCCAATGGGAACTTTCTAAATTTTCAAAGTTTCATAGTGGAGGACCCTCAACAACATTTGCGAGCATTCAAACATGCTTGCTACCTCATAGTCCAGGATCAGGAGCTTATGCTCCGTACCTTTCCTATGTCTCTAGCAAGTCCTGCTTTAGACTGGTACAATAACATTCCTCAACATTCCTTGTTTTCTTTCTCTCAATTGGCCCAGATGTTTGTTGAAAAATTTTCAATAAATATCGCGCATAAGATCTCGATTACAGATCTTTATAACATTCGTCAATTCGATGATGAGTCTATTGCAGACTTTGTCGCTCGTTGGAGAGGGATAATCAACCAATTGTCTTTCTCCCTTCCTCAATCCCAACAAATCGAGTTGTTTACTCGATCTTGTGCTAATCACATTTCTTCCACTTTAAGGATCCAAACTTTTCATACCTTTGAAGAAGCCTTTACAATGGCACGCAAACTTGAATCTCATGCCATTGAACAAGGGAAGCTAAAACTTCGCTCTAAATCTAAACCCGATTTTTCTCGGTTTACCAAACCAAATTCTTCCCCTTCTAAAGACAAGAGTCAGGGATCCACCAATGCCATCGTATTAAAAACATCACGAGCCGATACTACTTCTAATCAAACACCACGAAGAGACTCCTCATCTTCTCGAAAAGGGACTTCATCATCTCGATCCTTCGCTCCATTGGGGGAATCATATGCCTCTATCTTAGAGAAAATGTTGGAAGTTCGCATGATCGAACTTCCCCCTATTAGGAATATCGATGAAAGCCAAGAACGTCCATTCTGGTATAGAGAAAATGATTTCTGTCATTATCATAGAACCAAAGGTCATGACATCGAACGATGTCAGACTTTCAAAAATCTTGTCCAGAAATTCATTGATAAAGGCGAGCTCATTCTGGATAACCCAAATGCTCCCCCAAATCAGGCACTGGATGTTTTTAAACAACCTTTTCCCAATCACTCCCCGAATCATAATGCCTCAGAGTCTTAAAAACCAAACACTCATACTATCAACTTCATCTCTACTGAAGAATCTTCTTCTGAAACCAAGCCATCTGTGAACACATTAACCAAATTAGAACCTCCTTCCACTTCGCCAATCACTGAAATTCCACCATCTTCCGATAGCCTGTCTTTGAATATTCCTACATTTCTAGATACGGGTTCATCTCTCTCCACTCCTTTGTCTAACCTTCCATCCATACCCGAGACAGTTTCATCCTCATCTGTCTCATCGTCAAACATTCTTTCAATGCTCGAGGCAATTACATCCCTTCGAGTTTCCACTACTAATATATCTACTTCAGTTGCTCCCATTCTCGCTGCAACTATGCCCCTGGTGAACGTACCTATAATTGTGCCAACTCCGACGGAAGCGTCTTCGATTTTGACTCTTCCTGTCTCTTTTCCTACAGTAGTTTCACCCATAATTACTACACCAGAAGTAGTCCCTTCGCAAGGAACTGCTTCTTCATCACTCACTTCTTCCATCACTAGTGTTGCTTCGCCCATTAAAGGAAAATCAAAAGAAGTAGCACCAACACCTATACACTCGGTTCCTGAACTTAAACCGAGACAACCAAAATCTAACATTGCGCCATCAGTACCTCCCCACTTGCTTCCTCCGAAAAGGTTACAATCACCTTATGCCGTTGAAGTTGTCACCATCCCTGAAAAAGGAAAGCCCATATTTCGAACCATCAAGACCCTTGGTGCTTTCCCACAAAAATCTCTCTCTACACCCCATAAAAGATTGGATTTATCCGCTGAGAAGGCGTCTTCTTCTACACACTTATCAAAACCATCATCTTCTTCTACAACACATTCTTCACCAACACCCGAAAAGTGGATTTACCTACTAACAAGACGCCACCTCTTCTATCAGGATCATCATCTTCATTACCAAAAGCTAGGGCGCCCTATGTCCCTCCGATTACACCTACTTTGGGAGCTTCTTCCTCATCTAAATCGACATTATCTAAATCATCAGTAAATTCGACCAAGCAACCTCCTTTATCTTTGAAGACCACAACACTTGTCACATCTCCATCATCTTCAAAATCTATTTTAGGGGCTCCTCCTCCACCAAAATCAATCATGTCTCACTTACTTCCATCTCAAGTGCCCAAGACTGCTCCTCCAAGTGTCCAAAAGAATAAGATGATCCCTAAAAAGATCACAAACCAGGCGACATGCGGTTCTTTTGCCTCGCCCGATCTGTTAAAGTAAAAGAGACACCTTCATCACCTCTCGTCCTCATCTTCGTCTACCGGGTTCTACACCAAAATCCTTCACCAACTTATCCAATCTTCATCCATATCCCTTCCTCCGATTAAACCCTATAACCCTAAAGGAGTTAAACCTACCTGGTTTAACTCTGATCTAATTTGCGCTTACCACCGTACCCCGGGTCATGATACTGAGGGATGTAAAGCTCTTCAAGCTGTTGTCAACAACCTTTTGGAAGAAAGTGATCTTTTGCTGGAGGAGGAGGAACAAGTATCTCCTGTCATCTTAGCCCCATCTGAGCCCCAACGATCCACTCAGACCTCTAGTGATTCCACTCCAATTGACCTTCCACCTTCTCAAATTGATACAATCCATATTGCCACTAGAACCCAACACTATGATAATCCATCTTCCTCTACAGCATCTCGACCACGGGTTATCATTTCTGCAGCCCCTGAAGGAGTTCCTCCTTCCTCATTGGCCCCACGACCTCGGTCTCTATTCGTGCTGCACCTCGGGCTCAAATTCCCGTGTCAGTTGAGGAGAGTGTTATGAAACAACTCACCCAGGCTCCGGTCAAAATGTCTCTTTTTGACCTCATCCAATCCTCTCCACAACATCGCCAGGCTCTGATTGATAATCTGCGTCACATCGCAGTGAATTCAGATGAGCCCCAGCCCTTTGAGTTGGTTGTTGGATTGAATAGACCATCAACCGCCATTTTTTTGAAGATTCAAAATTCCTCCTCTTTCTTCGAGAGGATTTGGAGGCTCCCCTTTATCACAATCCAAATTGACAACACCACATTAAAATGTGTTATGATCGATAGTGGAGCTGCACTCAACGTCATCTCCTCACACACATTTGAGCAACTTAAGTTACCAAAGAACGTAGTGTCACCCCGCCTTTCGCCCTTCGATCATTTAACGATCGCTTAGCGATTACTTTAGGAACTGTGGTCTTACCCATTCGAGTAGGTAAGAAGCTACTTCATGAACTCTTCTACATTTTCGAAGGAAAATTCCACTATAATATGATCCTCGGACACTCCTGGATTCACGCAATGCATTGTGTCCCATCCACCCTCCATCGATGCTTAAAATATCAATATGAGGGCAAAATATATACTCATCCAGGAGATCCTTTTCCTTCCGCACAATGCGACATGACCACAAGGTCTGCCCCTCTAAAGGAAAATACTTCTTCTCCTGACGGGGCCTCATCTTCTTCCATACCTGCAACCAAACTACCGGATTTACAAAATCTAGAAGAGACATTGCAGCGTTTCTCACTGGGAGAGCTTCCTCTCTTTTCTTTCGACGCCCATCTCAACCCCAGTGAGTATGGTAGACCGGACAAACAACTTGAATATCAACCAGGTCTCGGTCGCATCGTCACCATTGGTCTGCCCCATCAACAGACTAATTTCATCTACGGTGGTCTTGATACGCCTCACTATCGCCCGGATTCTCCTCCTAGGACCAAGCCCTACTTAACAGGGTTCGATTATCTACAGAATCCCACGTTTGCAAAAACTTATTTATATCGATGCATGTGGAAGGGTTTTGGCCTAGGAAAATATGAACAAGGTGTGCACGACTTTACATCCATTCCCACTCTCATGCCACATCAAAAATTTGGTTTAGGATTTAAACCTCTTTCAAAAGCCACCGTCACTATCCTCGATGAGCCTCTTCCTATTGAGGAACCATCTTCTCCCGCTAAGTCAGAAGCATCACTCGATGTGGACGATGACATTTCCATCCCACCTAACTTTTTTTTTTGATCAATACCATTTCCTTAGGGCCGCTAGCCTATAAGACTAACAACCGGTCCACTTCCATACCGTTAATCTTCCCTGAAATAGTTGGAGACGAATCTCCCACTATCAACACTATCCACTGTGCGGATGATGATTCTGTCCTCACCTATCTAGGGGTAGAGGATTCATATCTCCCCAAGACTATTCCTTCTGACACGTCTACGCTTCTCAACGAATCCACTTTGTCGACCTTAATATAGGGACTTCAAGACCTCGCATCATTAAGGTCAGCCAATCCCTTAATCCACGGGGAGTTAGGAGATTTTACTACTTTTCTTTCCAACCATCGTCAAGCCTTTGCTTGGCCATATGAGGATATGCCAGACTCGATCCCGATATTGTGGTCCACAATACCGTTACCCTTCCCAACATCAAACCAGTTAAACAAAAATTGTGTAAAATGCACCCTAGAGTAGCCCTTCTTGTTAAAGAAGAATTGCAGCGCTTACTCTCGGCTAACTTCATCCAACCCATCGATTATCCACAATGGGTTTCCAATGTAGTACCAGTAACTAAAGCTACTGGGAAAATTTGAATTTGTACCGACTTCCGGGATCTTAATCTTGCTTGTCCAAAAGATGATTTTCCTTTACCTAATATCGACCAACTCGTGGATTTAACTGCGGGTCATGAGATGCTTTCTCTTATGGATGGTTTCTCTGGATATAATCAAATTCTCATCGCACCAGAAGACCAACATAAGACTTCTTTCATAACTCCTTGGGGGACCTTTTGTTATCGCGTCATGCCTTTCGGTCTTAAGAACGCAGGAGCAACCTATCAGCGAGCAATGACCTACATCTTCCATGATCTCTTACACAAAACTGTGGAAGATTACGTTGACGATCTCCTCGGTAAGTCCAAATGTCGTCAGGATCATCTTTTCATCCTCGCACCTCTCTTTGAGAGGCTTATCTGCTTTTGTCTTCGTCTAAATCCAGCTAAGTACGTGTTTGGCGTTCTCACTGGTAAACTTTTAGGTTTTATCATTTCCATCAGGGGTATTGAAGTGGACCCCGCAAAAATAAAAGCTATCCTTGATATGCCTCCCCCTTCTAACTTAAAGCAACTCCGCAGTCTCCAAGGACGTCTTCAATCGCTAAGGCGCTGCTTTTTATCTCACAATTGTCGGACCGTTGTCAGCCTTTTCACCATCTCCTCCGTAAGAATGTTCATTTTGAATGGGATGAACATTGCCAAAAGGCCTTTGATGATCTCAAAGCTTATCTTATTTCTCCACCTGTGCTTACACCTCTACGCGAGGGGGAGCCTTTCTATCTTTATATCTCTGTGATCGACCATGCTTTGGGAGCCATGATTTCGCATCGGGACACTTGCGGTAAAGAACAAGCTGTCTATTACATCACGCACCCTCCATGATTATGAAACACGCATTCTCCGAAGCTGAAAAGCTATGTTGTGCTCTCTTCTTCGCAACTTCTAAGCTTCGTCATTACCTCCTTAATCACAAAACTTATATTGTCACAAGTGTCAATCCACTCAAGACAATCCATGCAAAGCCTTATCACAATGATCGTATCACTCGTTGGCTCATGCTTATGATGAACTTTGACCTCGAGTTTATCTCGCAAAAGTTTATCAAGGGTCGGTTATTGCAAATCAATTAGCTGATGCTCCTCTTCCGGACACTCAAAACCCCTTGCTCAATTCCCGATGAATATATCCAACAAATTGATTTTGGTCTATCTCCATTTAAAGTAAAGCTCTTCTTTGATGGATCCAAATGTCGCAAGGGGAGGTGCGGGTTTCGTGATGATTCCTCCTTGGGGTACGCCTATCCCGGTCGCACACAAATTGAACTTTGAGTGCACCAATAATATGGCTGAATACGAAGCTCTTGTCTTGGGTCTTCAAAATGCCATTAATCTCGGCGCTCGTCATATTGACATCTTTGGTGATTCTGAACTCATCGTTAATCAAGTCACGGGTGTCTATCAATGCAAGAATGATATCCTTCAAAAATATCATGATATCGTTCTTTCTCAACTCCAATCTTTCGATAAATTCACTATCCAAGCTATTCCTCGCACTGCAAATCGATTCGCAGATACAATGGCTTCCTTAGCCTCACTTATCCCACCTTTCACCGAAGACTCGCGACTTTATGTGGCTGTGCAACGATTAGATCAACCATCTCATCTTAGGCAACTAACTTCAATCCATGCTGTCACAACCCATACTCAGGATGAGTGGTATCAAAAGATTGTTGATTATCTATCTCATACGATGCTTCCTCCAGATCTGACTTCCAATGGTAGAAGATCTTTTATCCAACGCGCTAATCGCTATACTATTCTAGGCGGGATTCTTTACAAACGCGGCTTTGATGGTATTTTACTTCGGTGCCTCAAAACCCATGAATCATCTAAAGCCATCCAGGAGGTCCATGACGGTATCTGTGGTGGACATTTTAGTGGCTTGGCATTGGCTAAATGCATCTTACATTTGGGATATTATTGGCCTTCTCTTAATCAAGATTGTTGTGAATACACTAAGAAATGCGTCAAGTGTCAACAACATTCCAATCTTACACACATCCCTAGTCAAGCTTTCCAACCTACGGCAAATTTGTGGCCTTTTTCCAATGGGGTCTTGATCTTATTGGTCTCATCAATCCCCGTTCTTCACAACGTCATCATTCTATCATTACTACCACCGAGTACTTTACTAAGTGGGTGGAGGCTATCCCTCTTTCTTCAACAAAGGCTAAACCCATAGTTGATTTCGTCTATCCACACATCATTTGTCATTTTGGCGTTCCACACAAACTCATCACGTATAATGGTAAGTATTTCAAGAACGTTGATTTGCGTAACCTCTGCAACGCTTTCAATATCAAACTCGCTTTTCTTCTCCATACTATCCTCAAGCTAATGGTTAGGTGAAGCTTCCAATAAAACTTTGCGTAACATCCTCACAAAGGTAACTAGTCGAGCCGGTAGGGATTGGCATTTACATATCCCTTTTGCTCTCTGGGCTTATCGACTAGCATTCGTACTCCTACCGGTGCTACTCCCTTCTCTCTCGTCTATGGGTCTCGAGGTCGTTCTTCCTTTGGAAGTCCAAATCCCATCTCTCTGTGTTTCTCTCGAGAATTTGTCTCCGATGAGGACTATCGTCAAAATCGCTAAAGCACAACTTGAATTATTAGATGAGCGGTGTCTCAACGCTCTCGAACATTATCAAGTCTATCTTGAACATATCAAACGTGCTTATAACAAGCACTTGCAGCAACGTGACTTCAAAATTGGGGATCTTGTTCTTAAATAAAATCAAAATGTCACTACACTCAAAAGAAGTCAACGTGGTAAGTTTGCTCCCAACTGGATGGGCCCATACATTATCACTCATAAATATGGGTCTGGGGCTTATCGTTTATCTTCCATGGATGGTATACCTGAAGCGGAACCTCTTAATGCCTTGCATCTACGACCCTTCTACTGTTAAAATCTATCTTACACAAGCCTAGTCGCAACACATATCTCTCATCCATCTAAACAACCAGTCATATACTTTCATGGTGATTCGAAACTATGTGGTTCTCCGCCTATTGCCTCTTTTACCTTAAAATATGAGTATCACGGCTCTACTCATTGCATGTTTCTTTTGGATATGTTCCTCCTCATGGTAGGAATACCTTAATCACCACTTCATCTCCCCCAGTGCTTATCTTAATCGGATCTACTCGGGGCATGAGTGCATGTTATTCTATATTCTCTTCCCCTCCATCTGATCTATCTAGGTCTAAACTCATCTTCTTCCAAAAAGATTTTCAGAAAAAAAAAAAAAGAGATGCTATCCAAAAAGATAGACTGATCCCTTGAAGGACAGCTATCCATACATTATCAAACGAATCAAAAAGAGAAAATATAGACCATACCCTCCAAGGATGGCTATCATTGAAATTCAAAATACAGACCGCTCCTTGGAAGGACGGCTGTTTTTCAAAGACATATTCAAGGCTTCTTGCAATTAATCAACCTTTCAGTCAGTTTATCCACTTTTTAGCATCACTGAAAGACTTCCCATATTGATCAGTCTTTCCATATCAAGCAAACTTCCCGCATTGATCAATTTGCTTTTCTCGCGCCAAAATCATGAAGTTGAGATTTAAGACCTTTTGTAGATCATATTGAGAATCCTATTTTTCCCACTATGGACATGTATTCTCGTCCCCTTGTAAATTCCGACAAGATACTTACTTACTGTTCCTTTCGTTTCCCTCCTAGATCTGTTTTGCGGCTAGTTAGTGTCAGGTTTATTTTAACCTCATGTAGGGCCTTACATGCATGATATTGTGATTTCCTATCCGGATTCTATCTATGGTCGGTTGGGAGTCCAACTTATCATTTTCTTTCTTATCCGGGCATATTTTCTTTATTTCTAGTCAAGGTCGTTTTCATTACTTCCTTGGCTCTCGCAAAGAGTATTCCCCATTATTCTTTGTTTTTCATCCAGTCAAATTCACATTTCAATCAAAATTTATCTTCTATCCAATTTCATCTTATCTATCAAAGCATCTATTGTCAACACATATGGATCTATCTATATCCATTTTTCATCAAAATAAAATCCATACATCAATCACATCTATCTATCTATCCATCAAAATATCTAAAAACTGGCGCATCCAAGTTACATTACATCTATCTATCTCTATTTTTCATCAAAATTATATCCACATATCAATCACATCAAATCAAATCACATCTATTTCTATCCTCTATCACCTATATTTATCCAATCACATCTATTCATCATCTATCATTCTATATCTATATCCATCACAATTACGCTACATCTATCCATGTATATCAAAATCAAAAGCATGAGAACAATTATATGACAAATGAAATGATGAGTCTATATATACATGTGTATCTGTACAACAAAAAAAAATGGGTGGCTTTCAATCAAGCCATCTATACAATGCCTTCCAATCGAGGCTACATCACTATACAGATACAAAATACATCAATCCCTATATGGTAAAGTCCGATGCATGGAGGACACTATCTCCTCCACCCTCCTCTGGACCAGGCTGTCTCTCCTGACCGCCTCCTATCGAGCTAGATGCACCTGCTGCTGGAGGTCTCTGCCCACCTCGATCTCTCCGGTGCTCCTCCGCCTCGAGGCCCCGCTCGCTATAGCCGCCACGCCCTCCTCCTCTCGCCCGTGCACTGCATGCACATCCGGGCATGCTGCGCTAAGGCATCCTCATAGTATCTCACCTCAGCGAGGAGAGACTGATATGTGCTCAAGCTCACGGTACCAGGTGCTCGTAATGGTGCTTCTTTAGGTCTGGGCTTTGGGCTTTCTTGGCGCCTGCCGGTGGTGCTCCTCCTAGGGTCGTACCCTACGTACCAGACTCCGACATGGCACCTGTCTCCCATATTTGGCCCTGAGGGCCTCCCTATGTCGAAGGTAGCGATCCCTCTGCTGGATCACTATATCTCGCTCCTGGCGAGTGGTGTCTCTCTCCAAAATTAGGGCATCCCTCTCCTCTGTCAGAGCCCTGATCTCCTCAAGAGCTACCTGATGTGTCTGTGTCAAGGTGGCATGCTCTCCTCCATTTTATCCAAATCACAACTATGTCATCCTCGTCCAACATCTATAGATGCCGGGAGATGTCGTGGTAGCTCTGTATCATACCATGCAGCATAACCCTCATCTACCCTCTGTGTCGTCATCACTGCCTGCGGAGAGGGTGGGGCCTCTCTCAATGGATCTCGCTCGGGATCAAAATTGCAGATCGGGCTCTCTCGCTATCTCACCTATAAGGCGTGTAGGTGGTCCGCACTGCCTCATGTATTTGCCGAACTGTCTCAATACCCGCATAAACGGACTCACTCCCACATATCAGCTCGCGGCCCCTAACCACTCTGCTCCGTCTCGGTGCCACCAAGTGGGCATCTGACCACCCATGTCGGAAATGCCCGACATGGCCTCCGGATGACTTTGATCCGGTGTCGGCGTCCCAAACGCCGCTGTACCAATCAGCCGATCTCCTCAGTATCCCCAGCTGCCATGTCGCCCGCCATCGCTTTGAATCCATAATCAATACCTCCCACTCTACTCGGCATCCAAGGAAGCCTGGATGGCTCGATCACCACTATATGCTCATAGTCCCAGCAATGGAGCACAAAACTGACATCGATACCTGTCCTCCGGCTGTGGTGTACATCCATAGCTCATGATATATCTCGAGCTATCTGGTGTCGCAAAAGCAAACCCTCGCTCGAACGCAGTAATGTCGCAAACGCAGCTCTAATAACAATAGTGGGAATCTCCCACCTCCCGAATCTGGCGCAGAGCAAAATAGGATATGGCCATCTCGAATCAGCACTATCCGTCATGCTCTCCGGGACTATCTCGTCTATACTATGAGGCTATCCGCACGCCCCTGCATACACTATCTCGAATCATCTACCCTGTCTCTATATAATCGAACTAGGGCCCTCTCTTTCTGCTCTCGTGGTGTAATCTCGATCGGGTCCCAGGTGATCAGGGTCAGCCTCGAAATCTCAGTATATGTCCTCATGGGTGATGGTCATCTCACCCATCTCTGAACCAAAACGTGCACGTATAGCTATCCCACCGTCGCACTAGTGCCTGCATCAGCTCTACATCTCGCGGCACTCATCTGTAGTATCTAAAGCCCCCGAGCCCGCTAACTCTAGATGCCGCCAATCTGCATCGGTCACATCTGGGAGAATAGTCTCCAGTAACTCGGGAATAGCATCCCTCATGTGTAGAGCCTCTCGTGCCTGCACCCACGACATCAAGAGCAGTATTAGTCTCGAATCAGAACATCCAAAACAACAACAAAAATCTTATCTATTATAATCGGCATCGATTTAATACAATCGGCGTCGTTTATTTCTAGTCGATGCTTTAATTAATACCAATCGACGCTGCTCAAACACCAATCGATGCCGATTTTACCAATTGACGCCGACTGACTGTCTGGGCATAAATTGGACCATTGCCCCCACAAACAAAAAAATCAAACAAAAAAAAAAAATCAAATGCAACGGGTTCAAGAAGAACCACTTACCCCAGGTCGTGTCCTCCTGCGCTTCTGACCGCTCCCAGAGGCTTCCATGGTGCTCAAATCTAAATTCTGACTCTCTCTGAATCAATCGTCATGATGAAAATAAATCGTTTACGTTTTCCGTTCGCATATTTATATGCACTACGTTTGGTCGGCGCCGATTTTTTTGATCGACGCCGTTTATCTTGGTCGTCGCCGATTACTGTGATCGCCGTCGATTTTCCATGTCTGTTTGCCATAGTGTTGATGCTTGGCTTATTTATCCATCTGATCATTGTTTTGTGCTGAATATTGCCTTTCGGCGCATCTTTTCGATATCACCGTCTATTTCGGGTTTTGTTCCCTTTGCGTGGGACACTCGTACTTTTTGGCAGCTTGGAGTTAAATGGGTCTGTAGGCACTAACGTCGTCTACTTTGCAGACCGTCTAGTTGTCCCTACCAATGTGTCTCTCTTTAGATGCTGACTATTTTGCAGTTCTCCTTACACTCATGGGTCTGTAGGTATTAACGTCGTCTCATGAGGAGACCGTCTAGTTTGCCCTACCAATGTGAGTTCCTTAGGTTGCTTCCTTTTTATTTATTTTTGTGCGTCATCAATGATCAGATCTACTCCAGACATCCGACTGGGGCATCCGGCGTTTTCATCTACCTCTTTCAAACTTGGGATCGTCTGTTCTATCACCCATCCCATCCCTAGTTTGAGGGGGATCACATCATCACTCATTCTTCCCTTCTTCCATCTCTCTCGTCTCACTCGGTTGCTTTCCACCTTTTCCTCTCTCCTTTGTCATTTTCTTCTATTTGGAAAATTACAAATGATTCCACAAAAATCAGAAATTTCATTTTTTAACATCTCCCGAGTTGATGATGTCGGTTTTACATAGACCGACATCATTCATGTGCCCTAAAGATAAAAAGTTGGTTTCCCTAGACCGACATCGGTTAAACCTGAATGGTATCGGTTACCCATGGTAACCCATTGCACCTTATCTACTTTCCCGCAACCTTTTTCACCTAACCCGACGCTGACCCTAACCCTCCACCTCATTCTCCTGACCTCATCATTTATCACCCACCTAACCATCAGTTGGGGCATATTTCTACCCCTCATGTGGCCATACCTATGCCACACCTTCTTTTTACCCACACCTGACCCCCGTGATGTGACCATCAACCTTACACACTCGCTTTACCTTGCGATGTTGTTACCACATTGTTAGCCTACCAACCATACCTTGCCTTTGGATGTGACCCTTGTCCAAAAAAACCTTGACCTTTTGACCTCTTAGATGTACTGGAACCACACCTACAAGTTCCTGCATCTTACCCCATTGTTGGTTTGGACCATATCCTTTACCCTGGATATCGAGCCTCAACAAACCTTGTTTGGATAACCCGATTGACCTTGGATGATGTAGATTTTAAAATCTCTTCAACCTAATACCGTGTTGTGATCTCTGTGTGTGTGTATGTTTGATTGACACTACCCATTACCCATTTTTACCTCCACCTACCCTACCCACACCTACCTACCTAACCGTTGATTATGTGGATATTCCCATGTCCTCACTCATTGCATCTTATGATGATGGTACCTATTTTTCTTAGCCTAATAGCCTTACCTTTCCTATGGCCATGACCCTTATCCAAAAAAACCTTGACCTTTTGACCTTTTGGATGTACCAGAACCACACCTACACATTCCTGCATCTTACCTCATTGAGTGCCCAGACCAGTATCCTTTACCCTAGATACCAAAACTCAATAACCCTTGTTTGGATGACCTTTACAACCCTAGCTAATATACATTTGTTATGTTGAGAAACCCTTGTATCTCATGGCATTTCACAACATGTGCATATGTCTAAATTCTCTACCTAATCACCCACCCTACCTCTTACAATCACCATACCCTCGACCATCACCTTCTTCACACCTAACCCTATTTTCTCAAACCACCCACCTCCTCATTTTATCAAACCACTCACCGCTTCCTTCTCTCACCTCATCGGTTCCTAGTTTGAGGGGGTTACCTTCACCCACACTTGGGGCAACACCACCTTCACTTAAACTCAACACAACCACATCTTATTTTTTTCAGCGTTGCTTACCAATACAATCTACGCAACAAAAAGGAGAAAATGTAGACACCAAAATTGGGTCACACTCCCCTCGATCCTCGTCGAATAACCAACCCAAACATACTCACCTAATCATGGCCCTTCCACCACACATTAATATTAATTTAATTTACTTAATTAAATTAATACCCATCCTCACAATATTCATTACTTAATTATTTTAATTAAGCTAATTTCCACCTCACCTAGCCACCTCACCCTAGACCTATTCTTGACATGTTTCCATAACTAACTAAGACTTGGTCCCACTTACCTTAATGAGCTAAGACTTAGTTCAACCCTAAAAATCAATGCCTATTATCCCTCTAACCACATTCCCACTCATGAAAAAGGCAACTTCCACTTTGATCTGGGAGAATAGACAGATCTGGTGGAAATGATTGCCAAGATCTGTTATTTTTAGTAAACCTAGGGAATCCCACCTAAACTGATGCTAGTCACCACTAAACCGACGTCGGTTAACCCAAAACTGTCATCGATTACCATTTATTCACCTTAGTAACCTTGTTTTTTGGGTTGGCACATTTTGAGATCAAAGAGATGAGAAGAGAGTTGTATGCAAGTAGAACCAAATCCTTTTCGCACCTACAGACATCCATAGCCAACACTAGGATAGATCCAAAGCATAACACTCACGAAGCATTCCAGGAAGCACTATCATGGCACCAAACACCATTATTTTGATCAACTTCCATCACCCTTCAGCCATCAAACCTACATCACAGTAAGTGTATCTTCTACTAGCATAGTCTATTTCAGTATAATAGCCTTTGTTACTTTTGTTATCAATTTATACTTTGCATGTTCATTTCCCATCTTCTACCTACTTGTAGACTCATCCATTCCTCTACCCACACCACCAAATCACCCATTATTTCCTACTACACACCTCTGAGTATACCTAAGACCTTTACAGACCTCCATATTCACTCTTCCATCTCTGTTTAACTTTAGTTCAATCCCCACAATCAGATCTCATTAAATTCCTTTCACCCCGACCCTACCGACGCCGGTTACCCATGACCGTTGCCGGTCCCTTCTAAACCATCATCGGTTCCACCCGATCGACATCGGTCTTTGTGTTTTACACCTGTGCCAATAATAGAGCCAACCTACCTTCTACCAAGTGACCCAAACAACCTAGAACCTGACCTTGACTAGTTCCAACACCTTGACACCTACCTACCCTTCATATCTGACTATAGCCTAGCCTATTATGTTATATTTTCTTATTTTTCTTGAATGAAATACCTAAATCATATCAAATACAATAGGAATTTGTTTATTTCTTGCATTAAGTTGTTTTAAATAGTGGATTGATAGCCATTTAGGGAGTATCACACTTCCCAGATCTAGCACACGCTAGGCAGTCCATTGTCATATATTATTTAACTCTTCTTTTGTGGTCTTGTTTTATATTTCGGTAGTTCCTCCCAGCCAAAAGGAAGCTCTCACAGTCAGCATTGGATTGAGAATTCGAACATGTGCAAACAACCATCAACTACCAACAAAAGCAAGTATTCATCCTCATCCCATTAACCCCTATCTTTTTGTCTCAATAACGTAAATAAAATGGTGAAATAAATAGATTACACTCAATAGGTGATAAAGAAGGTGTTTCTTTGGAAATATATGTGCACGCAATAAACATGGAGCTTGAAGTAGAGCTTCTAACCTGATTTTGTTTATGGTTTTCCCGATCATACTGCTTTTTCCTACAATCATAATCATAGTTCTCATATCTCTTGCAATAGTGGCACTACACATGCAACTTATCCTATCTTTGACTAGAAAAATTATTATGATTTTTCTCTTGACTATATTCTCTTCCACTTGAGTTTGATGGATTGTTGTTGCGTTCTCTAGATGAACTTCTTCCTCTTCCTCTAGGGTTGAACCTTTATCTTCCTCTTTTATGATTTCCTGATACCTGTGATGAAAAATATTGATCTACAATTGGATGTGATCTATTCAACCTCTTTTCATGATTAATTAGTTATGTGTGTAACTTATTAATTGAAAATTGACTTAGATCCATAGTTTCTTCAATAACAACTACCAAAGGATCAAATCTTACAAGAAAACTTCTAAGTAACTTTTCAATAATCCTTATGTCTTCAATATTTTCACCATGAGATTTAATTTGATTGACTATACCAACTACAAAAGTAAAGAATGATTCTATAGAATCTGGATCTTTCATTGACATATTTTCAAAATATCTTCGAAGTAATTATAGCTTTGCAGTGTATACTTTCTCTTTACCTTGATACACAACTTGAGAGTTTCCCATGTAATTTGTTCTTTACTGGTTGCTTCCACTCTAGGTAGGATTCTTTCATGCATGGCTTGATGAATAAATAAAAGAGCTTTTCTGTCTTTCTTTCTTAATTCCTTCAAGGTTACTTTATTTTCCTGTGAAAGTGTGTTATATGTTGTTGCATCTATGGGCTTTATATACCCATTCTCTATGATTTCCCACACATCTTGGGATCTGGATAGTGCCTTCATGGTTAATGACCAATACTCGTAATTCTTTCCTCGTAAATTGTGTTGTTTACAGAGACCGGATATAGAATCCATAACCTTTTGTTAATTAGAAACATGCTTAAAAACCAATCTCTAATACTAATTTGTAGAAATTCAGCACATAAAATATCAAACATTAGAAATAAAACAAATAATATTGAGAATAAACAAAGTATTCCAAACTCAAATCAACACTTTTGTGCATATATATTTTCTTCTATGTCAGAGCTTCGGCTCAATACATTCTATGTGTGTAAAAACTATTTACAATTGCCTCAAATATAGAGAGGTCTTTCATCTAACAATAGAACACTCAACTCTTAAAAATAGAACATCAACTAAAAATTACACATGTTTGTGCATGAATAAAAATCTTTTTGATTTATTTTCTTTTCCTAAAATTAGGAATCTAAAATTGAATTGATTACAAATAAAAACACATGTAAAAAGTAAATTGATGTTTTCTTTTCCTAATGATATAATTATACTAGGGAAAAATTAAACACTTTTTTCTAACACATAAAAGAATGCAAAGTTAACATTGGTGCAAAATTGTAGCATGAATGCTTTCACTAAAAGAAATAATTGAATATTTGCAATCCATCTCACAATTTTGCATATTCAAAGTCAAGAATAGTGTATCTTTATAAAGAGAGGTCCATCAACCTTCAATGAAAGTTTCAAATCCAATAAAGATGATAGGAGTAAAGAAAATGGAAGGAATATTAGTAACATTGTTTAGTCAAAATATTGCAGTTGATGTATCATGAATTTCTGGTAGGATTGTATAAGCAAATTATCCATGTGTTTTGAAGGCGACAAGGATTACCATCTCCCAATCCCTACAATTTACTAAATTCGTAAATATTCTCACAAATTCTCAGCTATGTGTATCTATTGGAATTTTCTAGATTAAATGTGTGAATGATTATATTATCCATCTTTTCAGGTCAAAGTTCTTAACCGCATATAATTTCTTACTAAGGATGAAATTTCAGCCTAGTTTTTCCATCTTTACCATTTTGATGCTTAAGCCTATAAATTATTATCACCAAAAACATTGATATTGTCTAGGTTCCATATCAAATCTTACTTGAAAAGATGAATATTCTCATAATTGAAGAGCTATATAGATTTTTTTTTCTTAATTTTACATTTATAGAATATTGTAGTAAATTCATGTGTTTACCGTTGTCACCAGATCACCGCACCCCCAAATGGCCTAAAAATGAACCATGACATTCGGTGTGATTGGGACTTGGGCTCGAGGTGAACCTTCCTTCAATTCCATCTTCCTCTTCCTAAACTAAACACAACACTACTTCTAATGCAAGAAAAATGGCTAACTAGTCCTATGCTAACATTTCATGGGATTAGGGAAAGAGATTTACAAGGAAATAAAACCTATACTAGAAGTGGTGATGCACCAAGAAAGGGTGTTGTTAAAAAAATTTCGGATGGCAAATGAAGAGAGATGATCATGAGGAAGAATGACATGCATTACAAACCCACTTTTACATATAGTACTTCACTCTTTGATAAGCACAATGACCTCCAAAACTTGCAAGAGAAACCTAGTTGCACAGTTCACCTAAAAACATGATAGAAAGGCAAGTAGAAGAAATAAAAATAATGAAAGGACATGCAAATGATCACAAAGCATAATTATCATTACTTTAAGCACTTTGTACAGTACACCATTACATCAGTGAAAAGGCATAGGCTACCATTACAATTTGAGAAGAAAGGCTTGAAAGCCTACAAATCACAACATCTCAGCTTGTGAAGAGAGGGGAAGCTTAGAAAGTGTCTAACTTGTCCAATTTGTATGACCTATCGGAACTTACTTGTTGGAACTCACTTGTTTTTTTGGACCCCCTTGGTATGAACTTCCCATTTACATTTATAGAAGAATTGAGAGAGAAGAGGAAAGGTCATAATTTTCCTTCCTAAATGGAAGGCACATGATGTATCATTTATTACATTTTGTTGAACCATCTGAGAAAGTTCCATCATGCATCCTTGATTGCTTGTTGACATAGTCTTCTTAATTAATTAAAATAATATTTAAATAATAATAATAAATATTATTATTAAAATATTTAAATAATAATATCAAATTAAATTAAATATTGGTGGGCCCCATGTTGACTAGTTTGTGATGATGGAAAAAAACCAAAAAAATGGCCCAACTCGGTGGTTGGCTCACCGGCCAACTCACCGAGTTGGATCTAGATCCATTGTTCATCGCATCTGCTGAGCTCACTTTAAAAACGAGTTCCTTCTTATTTATTCCATGTCGGACTCAAAACAAGATCCCCTCCATTCTTTCTGAGTTGGGCTCAACTCAGCATAGAACACTACGCAACATCTTGTGCTATGCTATCACTTGAGCTTGGTAATAGCTCTTTCGTCACCGTGACCAAAACAAGCTTTACACTACCATGACCACCCCGAGTTCCAAGCACCTTCATCAATCACTGAGTTTTTAGCTCTTTCTTCGACGAACCCGATGAGCTCTCCTTTTGGCTGAGCTTCCCTCACATTGAGCTTCAAACCGAATCACACCTTTCAAAATCACCTCAAACTTTGCACGAGCTCAGGTGTGATTTCTACCATCCTCACCGAGCTCACTTCATGATGCCAAGCTCCAACCAATGCTCTGAAGACACAAGCTCTCCGTAGACACTAACGAGCTCCTCCTCTGTGTAACCGGTCTCACCGCATCGAGCTCCCTGTCCACCAAGTCACTTAATGATGTCAAGCTCCAACCGATGCTCAAGACACAAGATCTCCATAGACCCCAATGAGCTCCTCCCTTTGTATATAAATTTTGACTTGGTGAGGTCCTCCCTCTCATGCAATCGAGGCTCACTACATCGAGCTCCCTATCTACTGAATTACTTCATCTCCCAAACGAGCTCACCTTGTCTTCCCGTTGACACCACCGAATCTCTCTGCGTCGACTCACCCATTGAGCATATCCCACTCGAGCTCACCCTACTAAAGTCACTGAGCTCCATTTATGTAATGAGCCTTATTTTCTATGAGTTTTTTTCTACCTTATTCACTCCGCTCACCACGGGAGCGATGTATCTCGAACATATTGAGTGAGCTCCCACTTTGCCCCAACTAATGCTCTGAAGACACAACTCTCTGCTAGATCTAAACCAAGCTTCTATATTCCGAGCTACTCCCACCGCGATGCCAAGTTTCATGTGACCTCCACCATGGAACTCAATGAGTTCTTCTTTGACTGAGCTTCACCGAGTTAAACAGAAACTACTCCACCACGTCGCCACTTCCTACTTCGAGCTTCAACTATCTCCGCGATCACCAACTTACTCGCTGGGCTTTGCTCGATTGACTCACCTCTCGAAGATTGACCAAGCTCATCTTTCCGGGTTCAAGACTGAACTTCCCACTCTCCAAGCTCCGATCATCTTGAACCTCCGAACCCACACACTTCCGAATCCTAAAAACTTGAAACTCCAAATTTCAGATTTTCGGGCTTCGGAAATATCCAGCTCGTTCAACGTTTATGCCCCCAAAATCTCTGAAATTTTGAAATGGAATTATCTAAAAATATTTTTTGAAATAAAACTCTGAAAATCTTGACTCAACTCGGCCCACCTTGCTCTCGACCTCAACTCACTCCACTTCGTATAATGACTCAATTCACCGAATTCCACACTCCATCTACTTGAACATTTCTCTTGATCTCTCGTTTGCATCGATGAACATTTCCATACTTTGAGCTCATGTATCAAGCTAATCTAATGCCATGGTTGTTCATTGATCACCTCTATACCATGGAAACCAAGTCAGAATTCAAAATGTTTCCTCCACATTCATGATGACGATCTCGTTTTGAGCACCTCGACTCTACATTGCGTTGAACTCACTCTCTCAATGTTCATACAGTCTACATTCACTCCCTATGGCATTATTCTTACCTAGCTCTGTTTACTCATAACCTAACCACTCTGTAATGAGTGTCTCGATCTACTTGGCCTCTTTCGGTGAGCTCCAACCTAGCTCGGATTACCCTCTCGAACAAGTCTCTACGAGCTCTTTCACTATGTTTGTAATCCTTCCAGTGATCTCATCCAAAGTCTTGATCAACTCGCCCCCTGCAACACTCCTTGATCTCTGATATGGACGAGCTCCGATCTCACCTACAATGCATCCAAGCTCAACTAGATACCTCTAGATCTTTGTGACTTACCAAGTTTGCATCTATTTTGTGCTCGAGCTGATGTTAGCTCAACTTCCACTTCATGGTCTTTGATCTCACCCTTCTGCGAGCTCGCCACGACTCATCCTGAGCCATTTGAAGAGCTCGGTCTATAACACATGCATCTTACCCAAGCTAATACAATAACTCGACCCTCCTATATGATATCGAGCTCACATGTCCAAGTGGCAACTGAGTTGAGCTCGAGTTGGCCTCTGAGTTGGGTTTGCATTTGAGCTCATTCTTTTGCATTGATCCTTGATCGACTCACTCGAGCTCGATTATGGTTACCTCACCGACATATCTAAGACCCACCAAGCTCATTCCTATCTCGACCAAGCTATTCCTGGAAGAGACTTATCATGAGGGCCCGAGCTAGCTCCCCAACCCTATCAAACATGATGTTCCAGTTTCGAGCTTGAGATCCTGTAATAATTTACCTAATTCAACACAAACCCAATGAAAATGATTTTAATTTACATTAATGCACTTATATGTTGATTTGGAACCAATTGAGATATGTTGGAAAATCCTTCTTCCCATGTGTTTAAAGACCCTTGTAAGGCATCATGAAAGTATAGAAGAACCCTGGAAAATTTTATACACCAACTTTGACAATTTTAGCCTGTAGACCCTCGTTGTCTATTTTTACCCATGGACAACATTTACAAGAACTTGTTCATTAGGATTTGAGCTGAATTTCAAAGCTATTTCCATTCAACATGTAATAACCTCACACGTAAGGGAGTTTTAAATTACCTATAAGTGAGAAACTAATCTATCCATGGCATGCAAGTGTTTTGAACACAAATTACAAAGTGTTAACAACTTTAGGCTCACATCCATATTGCTTATCAAAAGGCTTAGCGGAACAATGGGTCCACATAATTATAACAACGAAAAGCATCAACTTACTTTTCAAGGAAAGCCAAACTGTTGGAATCACCTCTAGGGTTGTACAAACAAAAAGAATAACCCAAATAATTGTTTGGTATCATTTATTATGTGTAAGGAGATGAAAATACTCTCTACAGGTAATATTTTCCACCCATGCAGTAAAAACTATCATATTTAGGCTTCTTATGTAAAATTATTATAATTGGGGAAATTTAAATGTGCTAAAGATGTTAGAATATCGACTAGGAATAAACAAAAATAATAATACTTTAATGGATTGAGGAATATGTTATCACCAAATCACAACACCTTATGATTACTTAGCATGTGAGTGTGTTAAGGAAAGTAGTGTGACTGGATAACATGGGTACCATCTCTCAATTTGTAGAACTTGCTACTTGATGTAGACACCTAAAATCTACTTATGCATTTTTAATACTTAAGATTGCACTAATCGTCCTCTTTTCTATCATTCTCACCATAATTAGTGATTTTCTCTTATTAGCTAACATTCCCCTTTCATATTCCTTAATTAAAGACATTTTGTTGTTTGCTTCTACTTGGGTTAATTAATTATTATTAATTAATTACGCTCACAACTCTTAATCAAATAAATCATCATTTATTGGATTAAATTCCTCTAACACCCCATATCACACTAATTTTCCTCTAATTAGCTTCTATAAGCTTACATCTACGTATTAATTAATCACATTTGATTAATTAAAACATCCCTCGACTCCCGTGACTTGCTAATGGTAAATTAATATCTTCTAAATCACACTTACCTTTTATAAAGCAACCTTATCCATTCCTAATCTTGCTTTACCATTATATCACATGCACTAAGTTGCATATCTCTCTCCAACATGCAAGCTATATAAAGGACCAAGCTCCTTACCTTTCTACACACACCTCCTTTTCCCTAAAGTAAACTATAGGCATTTGGCTTTGAGCATTCTCCATTGATTTGGATTAGCTCTTTCATCTTGCATCCATTCACTCAAAATTGAAGAGCATGTGAAGATCCAAAATGGCCTTGTAGCCATTTCTTGGAGAGATTCCATCCTCAATTCTTGAGGTCACCAACATCCCATTTTGATTGTGTATGATCTTCATAGTTTCATAGTTTAAGTTAGCAATCTTAGAGAGTAGGAAATGGCTTGGCATTTAGTTTATGCATTGAAGAAGTTGTTTCCCATAAGCTCTTATCTTGATGGTTTTGTTAGATTAACATTGTTTTCAAGCTATTAGATGTTTAGTTTTAATTTACATGGCTTAGTTAGTTTTACATGAACACACTTGAGATGGACCTCCAGAGAAGGCTAGTTCCTCTTCCTAAACTAATGCAACAAATAACTCTAGTGGAAGGAAATATGTTAACTACTCTTGATCTATGACTTCCAAAGGACCAAAGAGAGATAAAGAGAATTAAAATGAAATAAATCTACACTAAAAGAGGTGACGCACCAAGAGAAGGGGTTTCTAGAAAAAATCCCAATGCCTAAATAGAGAGAGGTGAGCATGGAGAGGATGGAAAAGCATCACAGACCAAGGTTACACACAGTACACCATTTCATCCCCCAGTAAACACAATTGCACCTAAACTTGCAATAAACATAAATTATGCACAATATACCCAAATCATGAAGAGAGGAAACTTAGAACAATTAAATCATGCAGAGGATAGAGAAAATATCACAGAACATAGATCTATTACTCCATTTTAGTTTGCATAGTACATCATTGGTGGATAAGAGGAAAGAATGACATTTACAAATATTAGGGAGGAGGCTTGAAACTCCCACATTCAACCCAGAAGAGAAGAAGGAGGGAGGGGGTAGAGATAAAATGTCTAACTCATTTACAAATGTGCCCCCTTTACAATATATTGGAAGAATTAGAGAAAGAGAGAGAGGAAATTTGGATTTGACCTTCAACCACCAACCAACCACTTTCAATGCCCTAACAAAGTGATGGAGTATCCTACAAAACCCATCCCTCACTATCCTTTGGCACCTATAAAAATAAATGTGGCTCCATGTTATTATTTAATGTCATTTCATCCACCTGGAAGTGGTGTTTTAGAACTGGGATCATTTTCTACATTTTGCACCACCAAAAGTCCACCAAATCTCTAATTTCTTGATTTTTGAGCATAGAGTTTCAGATCCAAGATTCTGACAAGTCCAATTTGCATGATTTGGTTGAGAAATGAAGAAGTTATGGTTGTTTGAGTGAAAAGTTGTGCTTTAATCATTTTTCAAGTTTTCCTTCATCTTTATGGGATTGTGCATTAAAAGCATGGTTGAAAGTGATCATTTTTATTTTACCTCTCTCCTAATGCTTCTTACATATTTTAATGTCCTAGGCATTTAAATTTTTTGGTGGGACCCATCACTTTCATCAATTTCAAAAGGGGGGGTCAAAATGTTTCAATGTTTAAATTTGGGGTCAGCTCAGCCAAATCGTCAGTTGGCTCACCAAGCTGGGACCTTTCTTTTCCCTATCAAGCTCCTTTTGTACATTGGGCTATTGTTTGCATGCCAACCCTCGGTCATTCATTTCTTCTAGCTCGGCGGGACCTCGAGTTCCTCTTATTTGTATTATGGGCATGACGACCTCGCAGTAACTCCCCTCCATCCTAGCTTGTTCCACCTCAACCCTTCACGGCCGATGCGGCCACATCGGGTATGTTAAGCCCTTAAGTCCCATTTTCATTCCTCCTCATCGGGCATGATGAGTTCTGTTGGCACATTTATCATCTTGCTTACCCCTTGCGGCTCCATACAATGTTCTTCAGTCCAATATAAGCCCACACTAGTTCCCAGGAACCCATCCACCTCCACATTTCTTTTCATTGCGAAAGTTTTCGATCTTTGGAGCACATAAGGCCCGAGTTCCTCTGGGACACATGGGTGCTAAAAATCCATATCAGCTGATGTGGCCCTTCCACAAACCTTCTCTGGCTCACTGAGTTGGCTCAGCGAGCCAAATCCTGACTTCCTTTCATTTTTGCTAAGTCCTTCACCCCGCTCGAGCCTTCATTGCAATGCTCACCTGCACCGAGATCTTCCACTCTACCCCGAGATATTTTCCCTTAGCTCGACCCTAACTCCTTTACAGGCTTGGCTACAATGTTTCACCGGCTCACTCTGAGTCATTTATCTCTGTATCAGTGATACCTCACCCCTCAACACTCTCGACACCTTTGACCATATTGACTCATTGAGCCTAAAAAGATCAGCCCTATATACTAATTTCCTTAGGAATTTTTTCATTATGGCACCTACTTAGCTCAGCCAAGCTACTTTGAGCTCACCCCCCTCATGCACACTACCACACAACCTTCTCCTAAGCTCGGTACTAACTCCCCGAGTCACCCATGCTACCTTCATACCCCTGTAACCTACCTAGCTCACCAAGCTACTCAGAGAGCTCTCTCCAATGCATGGCTCCATAGCTTTACAGAGCTCATTTTTAGATTACCCACCTAGTTAGGGATTTTAAGCCAAACTCTAACCCCTGCAACCAAATTTTTCCTAACTTTTTCTCTTTGGGGATTTTTTCATTTTTTCATTTTTTCTATCTCGTTGAGTAGCTCATCGAGCTTGCTTCACTCATTTCCAACTGAGCTCTTGAGACTCATAACCATAAAGAAGAAGAAATCCTCTTATGGCCTCAACACCCCCAAAAACACCGCATATGCTCCCGAAATGTGGAAATCTACCTGCAACTTAGGTGAATGCCCTTGGTGGCCTGATAAGTACTCAAGCTTAAACCCCCTAGTTGTCCTTTTCATCCTCAGGGTGAAAATGGATAATAATTTAGTGACTCACAAGGCCATCTTCATGTTAGATGTGAATGGCCACTACCTAAATGTGTCCATTGGGCATGGAGTCTTCTGTAATGGCTTCAAACTGAACTGAATTTGAAAACATGTGTCCCTGAGCCACTAAACGTTGCTTGAGACTAAAGTTGACTGTCATTTCTTGCATTTCCCAAATCTTTGTAAGAAAATATTGGAATTTGAATTATGAGAGTGGAAAATTGTTTTGATTTTTAAAATTCCTTTTCTCATTTCATTTCCCTACAAATCTGATCTATAGGATTGCATGATGACTTCTTGGAACTATCCCAAACCTGATTTTTCCAAGTATGAAGCACACTAAAACCAATGATTGTTTGGCATGCATAACACGTTGTAGAGTTTTGTGTAAAATAATTTTTTGAGTTGGGACATCATTGAATTCTATTAAATTCATATTTTTCCCTCTTGAATGGTTGGTTGGAACACTGCTGAAGGACTATGATAGCTCACACATTGGTAGGGCTAATTGTAAACCCATAGCATTGTCATTTGTTATACCATAGGTTGTTCCAAGACTGATTTTTCTAATTCTTCGGGAGGGACATGAGAAACTCAGTTGTTGATCTTAAGGAGAAAAATCATGGAGACACTATAAAATGTCCCTGATCTAATTTTAGTTTCTCTGTATTTGAGTTTTCTTGAAGATAACAATTATTTCTTGCAACCACGAGCTTCATGCTACAAAACTTATGGGGAACATGATGCACTATTCTTGGAGCAGCAATGAACAAAACTATGTACAAAGAGACAAATCACACATGCCTCAAGTGAGACATGCATAGTGTGCACAAGCACTTCTTTTTCCAAAAGGAAACCTACTCATAACCTACACTAACTAGAGAGATGAGCCACTCAAACAAACCTTGACATTGACAAGGAAAAGTAGTTGCCCTTCCTCATAATAGGCAGCCATGTAGATGATTTGGCACTAAACACAATTGTGGTTAAGAGTGAAAAAATGACTACAAGCTAATTTTCCACTCCACTCATCAAGGTATCAACTAAGGGCACAAAAAATAACTTATCTAGTTGTTCTTCATTTGATTTTGAGAGGTATTGTAGCTGATCCTTGGCACTTTTTGGCTCATTCTCATGTTCAGAAGAAAGCATGACTGGTTGTGGCTCCTCCTTTGGCTCTAATAAAGCTAAATACCTGATTGGGCAAGCTCTTATCCATTGGATTTTTCCACTTCTTTGAGCTTCAACTTCAATAAAGAAGTCTTCTTGCAAGCCTTCCTAGAAAAGGTGATTGTATGTAAGTTGATTTTCTTCTTTTTGCTCATCTACAAACAACCGATGATCTACCTTGTTGACTAGTATGAAAATGGTGTCACCCTTGTTTTTCTCTTCCTCCTTGACCACATGGAACTCCTCCTCAACATGCAACTCAATGTGATTTCTTGCAGTATCTAATGATATCACTTTTGGATCACTGCAATCAGTTGAAACTTGTTTCTCACTTGGGAGTTCCTCCTCCTCCATCTCAACACCAGACTATTATTGAATGATTTCCTCTTCTAACATGAAGTTTGATAAATCAAACTCTTCAATATGTTATTCATGAGTACTATTTTGGATAGCAAGGCCTTCTTGGATGTCCTCATCTATCATAGATTCATCAACCAAATCAGATTCTCCAAATGAAAGTAAGAAATTTTCAATGATGTTATCTTCATTCAATGTCTCCAAATCTGATTTGTTCTCCTCTTTAACTGGACTTGGAGTTGATTCTTTCTCTTCCTCTCTAACTGATTCTGCAGCTGGTAGTGGATCAATAACCTATGAAAATATAGTGCCATCATGAACACTACACTCTAAGAAAATAAATTGTTGATCTTCATTTTATTCTTGTTCTTGATTTTCTTCTTCTACCAAACTACTCTCTTTTTCTTCTTCTACAAAAACAAACTTCACCTCTTGTTCTTGAGTCATAACTTTCATTGAAGGCTTAGTCATAAATTTCATCTTCTTTATGTTGAACTTAGTATCCCATTCCTTCAATTTCCTTGCCAATTCTTCTTTGCTGAGCTCTTCAATATTCTCCTCCCCTTGACTTATTTTCTATTTTGGCTCCTCCTAAAATGGATTTGGGACTACAAGAGGATGGGTGGGTTGGGATTAAACTAGTTTTGTTATTATTTGAGGTGATGTTAGATGCAAACCGTCTTGTTTCGAGGAGGGGATGGAATCTTGGAAGTAAAAAGGAAATAAAATCCAAGGTGGGTGGGAGAGAAGGAGGTGGAGAAATGGATTCTACACTTGGGGAAGCATGTAACAAGCTAGGATCATTATATTCAGGTTGAAATGATGCAAATTGGAAAAAGGAAATGTTATCTCTCAAAAGTACACCCTATGTTGAGGGATAACATGTGTTCCAAGTTTTCTCTCCCTCACTTATGTAGATATTATTTAGACACCTCACAGGTTGTGGATGATGAGGGTCATCAATCCTCGCCATTAATAATGTCAATCCGGGTTGGTGTTTGAAGGTTGTATGCATTAAGAGAAGAATATCTCAAAAATCGGATCCTTTAAACACAATCCAAACTTACATAAAATAAATCACACATGTAAAATTTTAAAGGAACACTTGCAGAAATGTAAACACACTTGCATAAAGGAAATCACACTTGCAGGAATATAAAGGCACGCTTGCATAAAGGAAATCACACTTGCATAAATAAAGGTTGCATGAAAGAAATGAAACTTTCATAAATGAAATTTTTGAATTAAAAATAAACAAAATTAAATGAAACACCTGTAGGTTTACAACAGTCTAAGTGTTACAATACAAAGAGAAGAACAACACAACAAGATGATAATTATAGAAAAAAGAAATAAACACAAATTATTACAAAATAAAAACACAAATATACAGATCGATATTCCTTAGAATGAGTGGCCAACTCATTCCTTGGAAGAGGATTTAAATCATGCTTCGAGATCTTAACTCAAAACTACAAAATATTGGAGAGAAAACAACATATTCATTTCTTGGTAGTAAAACATTACATATCTGAGTGTGGAAGGTTGCATTTATAATTTATGCATCCAACCAACTCCTTATTTTGGGAGATATAATCTGATCTTATCTTTATTCTAATCCTAACAACTAAGATCTCCATCTCCACAAAATATGGAGAGAGCTATATTATTGGAGTCAAAGTCTTATCTCACTTATTTTAGGAAGATTTACTCCCAAATCTTCTCCTTGCTTTTCGGTAACAAGAATCATAATGATTTCTCCTACATTATTGGAAGGATTTTTTTCCCAAAATATGATTTTGACAAAATACCTTTCCCAATTTTCCATTTGACTTTGTTGTTTTTAATTTTGGAACTTTTGACGCTTGTCTGATATGTTTTTTCCTCGAACTGCAGTTCACTAAAAGTTAGATTTATCTTCATTGGTAAAAACCTGTTGCAAATATAAATGAGTTTTTGTTAAACACATTGCTATGAACAAAAACCTCTCTCATATTTTCCATTTGAATTTTCTATTTCTGTTTATGGAACTTTTAGTGCTCATCTGATACACTTTTCCTTGGACTACAAGCTCACTAAAAGTTAGATCTCTCTTCATTGGTAAAACCTGTAGCAAATATGAATGAGTTTTTGTTAAACACATTGATATGAACAAAAACCTCTCTCATATTTTCCATTTGAATTTTCTATTTCTGTTTATGGAACTTTTAGTGCTCGTCTGATACACTTTTTCCTCATACTGCAGCTCACTGAAAGTTAGATTTCTCTTCATTGGTAAAACCTGTAGAAAATCTGAATGAGGTTTATGTTAAAAACATTACTATGAAAAAACACCTCTCTCATATTTTCCATTTAACTCTCTGATTATTCACAGTCCCATTTGATACAAGTTTTGGAACTAAACCTGTGACTTCCGGAACTAACTCTGCGAGTTAGAACTAAACTTGTGAGTTCCAGAACTAACTCTACGAGTTCTAGAACTAACTTAAAATAGCTATAAATTTTTCATACGATCTCGTATTGATATGATTCTTTTTTTGAACTTGCATAATTTTTCAAGAGGAATATGAATATGAAATTATATTTGAGTTTAAATGTATTGTTCATGATCAATTCCACTTTTCTCAATACTATCATTATCTTTCCTTTATGGCCTGCATACACAAGACTTTGCATCTTTTCCTAAATAATCAATAGAATTAGTCAACAAAATAGATAACAAAATATTTCTAAAGAATGAACAAGATATATATCCTATATTCTATCTTAAGAAAACTATAAGTTCCTAGATTACATTTAAATTCACTTTCAAAGGTAACTTAGAAGGACAAAATAATGGTAATTTATGGCCAATTTATGGCCTCATCAGTGGGTATCCCTATTATGAGCTGAATCTCTGGGATTATAAGGCCAGTTCCTTCTTTGGATGTATCCTAGAACTAAAACTTGTGGGGTTTGAGGGTAAAAGTGGCTAAAATTGAAATTAAATGGGGTGATACACCAAAAGTGTTGAGGGCTTGACTAAGAAACATGCAAACTATACTGAGAATGAATGTAACAAAACACGATCCAATGGGTTGTTGATAATCTCAAGGAAAACACTATTATGTTAAGGGATCTCTCACAATAACAAAGCATATTATTGCAACAAAAACTAGCATAAACACCTATTGCACACTAAAAATAACATAATCAAGCTTAATTAACTCAGGGAATAAAATTCACAAGAATGACTATTTTAATACATACCACTACAAATTAATGGAAATGCAAATTAATTAATTCTTATTCAAGGGTAATTAAGCAAAATTTTCTTCAAAGACTCAATACATCAAAAAACCCCCATCTATGCTTTGCCAAGGCACACAATATATAGAAATATTCACCCCAAAAACCCCTAACAAAAACTGTAGTCTAAATTTACCCTTGCATGTTATTCTTATCCTTTTACAAATAATAAATTAAAAAAATAAGGCCTAAAAATACATGTTTTTGCATAAAGGTTAAAATTGCCTTAATTTCAAAAATACACTCTCAATCAAACTATAGTTGACTCATCTAATCTTCCGAGCATGAAAGTGTACGGTGCATCTTTGGAAAAATTAAGGTATCCTTAGGTGAATAATTGTATATGCTATTTTAACCTTTACTTCATGTGCAAGTCACCTTTTCATGCATACACTTGTATTATTCTCTAAATGATTAAATAATCATATCTTCTTGTCTTCTTGCATGGTTCCGATGTGACATCTATGCATGAGAAGGTGGTTATGAAAAGTACTACAAACACCACTTAATCTCTATCTTCAAAAAGGTGTGTTTTGTCTTATTTTGGTTACTGCCACCTCATAGTGTTATGGTTCCTCCTTTTCAATTGTTGGCACATAATACCAAATTTTGAACATTATCACTTGTTTGATTAAAAGGTCTCTTTCCATGATGGGTGGCCCCTTCGCATCATTGGCATATAATTTGGAATATTTAAGGTCAAGAGACCTTAATCATTTGTTGGCATTTTTTATTTATAGGCACAGAAAATAGTCAAACATAATCATTTTTGGGAATTTCGGTCCCCCTCCTCATGATGACTCGACCCTTGAGTAATGTCGATGGAATCCATTTTACCCTGGGTTACATCAGGGTTTCTCTAGCTTGGACACGTGCACCATTTCTAACTCCAGTTGAGTTAAGCAACTCGTTGATCGAGTTAGGAAGATGAAAAACATGAACCCTAATAATTTTTCTCTAGTTTTTTAGCTCTGTTGGGCTAGCAAAGCCCTAGAAAAATTTTACCTTTTGCAACCATTATTGGTTGTATTCTCGAGCTCTTCTTTTCATTAGATTCTGAAATGAAGTTCTATTTTGTGTATTCCATCTTCTACTTTGTAATGGATTTTTTCTAGTTCCTTAGCTCTTTTACTAGTTAGAAAGCCATATTTTTCAAATTCTATTTGAGCTAATGTTGATGTTAAAGAAGCATAGAGTTTTGGTTTTTTCCTTTTCTCAAGAGTTTGAGTGGTTTACTTTGATGGATATGTCATTTGCTTCAACGAGTGCCCTTGTTGCATTCAAGAGTTTCTATCAGTGTATTTTCCTTGAGAAAGCATCTCAACGTCCATTAATTGCTTCACATTTCTTCAGTCATTCGGTTTGTTGATATCTGTGGAGATGTGGTCTACTTTAGTTCGCCATTTCATTGCCTAAGATCCATTTTTTTCGAACTGGTAAGTTCTCAGTTCCAGTTATTGTGGGTATTTGCAAAACATAAAAATCATTCATGGGTTTTCAAATATGAGGCCATTCTTACTTTTCTTGCTTTGAAACTGGAGCCATTCCCATGTGGGTAGAGTCATTTTTTGATCAATATGGGTATATGGCCACCATTGTTGAAAAACATATTTGTTTCATACCTTGATCCGGTTCGAATCTCCTTTATATGAACTGAATCGACCCTTTCATTGATCAATGGCTTAGGATCACCTGTAGCTCTATTTTACTCACATACATAAAAATTATGCAATTTGTACCTCCTCTGCAACTGGAAATGTGTGTTCTTTCTCCTTGCATTCCTTTCCCGCATTGTGATCCCTTGTTTGTAAATATGTTTGTATTTACTTTATTATCTTCATAGTTGCAATGTACATGATTCTTTTGAGTTGTTGTATCTTTAAATGAAACTTGCATTAATGAACTAAAACACTTATTTTATTGCTTCAATGTCATTCAAAGATACTTCATCTCCTATACCTGCACACTTTCACAAAATAGTTAGAAAATAAAGGCTTAAAGCCTCTCTTGCTTCCTGTAATGATTCTCTTTTCTCCTTTACTTCTGATAACAGTATAATGAGATGTACTTGTTGATTCTGTCTTTATCATTTCATATAACTTATCTGTACTTTTCTAGAAGATTCATATGCTTGAACCTGTAGTCACAAGAATGAAGAAATAACTCGGAGCTCTAACATCATTTTTTTGTCGTGTCTATAGGTACATGGAGCTGGGAGCTAGAGATGGAGAAGTTGAAGATGAAGATGAAGATGCACGGAAGATGAAGAAGATAGGAAGAGAATCATCAACCCAATCAGGAAATGATGGGTTTTCTCTTTCTTCTTTTTTATAGCTTTATGTATATGCATATTTTATTAAGCTCATCTAAGTTACATCCCACGACTTGTGTGGGAAAACTGAAATTGTATTTCTTTATGAATAAATGAAAATAATTTTTGTACTTGAGTTGTCTATTTCCTTTTGCATTTGATTATTGTAAATGATAATTGTGGAATGAACTAAAAAATCAAAACATAATTAATCTCATTCAAACATAAAGAAATAACAAGGAATTTATGTACCTGAAAATGTACCTTTAGCCATGCAAACAACAACTATGTTTGTTGTTTTGGAGTCTAACTCCTCAGATCTACATTTTTTTATGCCTTTCCTACCTTGATTAAGGTTGTGTATTTGTCCTTCGAGGATTTTGCATAACTTTGATGAAGACGGACATGGAATGACAACATATGTGAGGTGTTGCATTCTTAGCTGCATTTTGCATTGTTGTCTCAATTTGTTGAAACTCAAAACATTAAAAAATTGCCCTTGTTTCCCTTAGCTAGGTCCATCACATCAATCCTTTCCATCTAAAATGAAGTTTTGAGTTTCCAATTTTGCATGGGTGCAAAATTGTGAACAGGAAATAGAAATACTATGAGGTAGTGGTGTAGGACTTACCCATTGACAAGGTTTCCTTGCATCAAGTTTCTAAACCTCTATCTCCCTATCTACTTTGCAAGTCGGGGTAGCATTTCAACCATGAAGTCAAGCTTATTTTGAGGGTTGTAATGTCTTGGAAAATGTCCCACCCATGGACAAGGTGCCTTGAAGCCAATCCTAAATGCTTTCATTTGAGTTGTAGCCCTTGACTGCACCATGTTTTCTTCCATTATTTGAGTTTTCCTATGTAAATCAGCTTCTTCAGGTGTGGGATAGCCTTCAGGATCTTCATATCCTTCCTCTGAAATAGCTACATAGTTTAACAAATGACCAAACTAATTTT
Organism: Taxus wallichiana var. yunnanensis; assembly: GCA_018340775.1. Lineage (NCBI taxonomy): Eukaryota > Viridiplantae > Streptophyta > Pinopsida > Cupressales > Taxaceae > Taxus > Taxus wallichiana. The sequence goes on along the minus strand of CM031244.1, from coordinate 538,313,722 downwards.
AATCTAGTTCACCTAGATATGCATACTTGTTTATTTTCATTATAAAATTGCTTTGGAGGTGTGTTGAAGTAGACTGGAGATGGCTCTGAGTAGCACTATTGCTGAAAGTGTGAATTCCATGAGGGAAATGAATTCATGATCGCACAACTTCATAAATAGAAGAAAATGGAAGGCATGACAAGAAACATGGATGAAAATGGATGAAAAGAAAGGTCTGCAACTCAGAACTGGGTTGTTTTGGATTAATGGAGTCGTCAATTGTGCTTAAAAGTGCCTCTAAAGGTTGATATTTAATCAAGAAAAAAAATTGGTGAAATAAAGATATAAATCTCCTCAATCTGGTCCCACCGGGCGTGCCATAATTGTTATCACTGAATCACAACACCCTCTAATTGCTTAGCATGTGAGTTTGTTAAGGCAAGGAATCTGACTGGATAACATGGGTACCATCTCTCAGGTTATGGGACTTGCTACTTGAGATGGACCTCCAGAGAAGGTCGGTTCCTCTTCCTAAACTAATGCAACAACTAACTCTAGTGGAAGGAAATCTACTAACTACTCCTGATCTATGACTTCCAAGTGATCAGGGAGAGATAAAGGGCATAAAAATGAAAGAAATATACACTAAAAGAGGTGATGCACCAAGAGAAGGGGTTGCTAAAAAAAATCCCAATGCCTGAAATAAAGAGAGGTGAGCATGGAGAGGATTGATGAGCATCACAGACCAAGGTTACACATAGTACACCATTTCATCCCCCAGTAAACACAACTGCACCTAAACCTGCAATAAACACAAAGTATACACAGTATACCAAAATCATGAAGAGAGGCAAGTTAGAACAATTAAATCATGCAAAGGATAGAGAAAATATCATAGAACATGGATCTATTGCTCCATTAAATTTTACACAAAGAAATCTATAGATCAAGAATTTCCGCGCTTGTTACTGTCCAAGTTAGTGTACCAAACTAAACACAAAAACCCCGAAAAACTCAAATGAAATCGATAATCTGATAGATAAGACAAGATCCAAATTTGTAGATAGAAAGGAAAGCCGATGTAGACAAGACGAGCGCACACGAGCGATCTTGTAAGGTAGATCCGAGAAACCTGCGAGACACAGGTACTTGACAGAAAAAGACAACGTTAAAAGATATTTGGGTGGATTGATGAAAAGCAGGCCCGAGAAGCGAAAAGCTCTCTTGACGGATGTCAGTCCACGTTTTCAATTAGAAGAAGAAGCATACATGATAAAATAATGTAAATAAATGTCTAGATTTTCTGATTAAAAGTGATAGACAGAATGTATATAGCGGACAGAAAGCAACAGAAAACAGAAACTATGAAAACAATGTTGGATTTGTGTTACCTGAATTCTTTACCTGTCTGCAGCCGATCGGCATTGATTGGGAGAATCGACGTCGATTAGAAAAATCGGCGTCGACTGGATAGGTCGGTGTCGATTAGAGAAAGTCGGCGTCGACTGGGATCGGTCGGCATCGACTAGGGAAAATTACAGGAAGATTGAGAAACAGACAATGAAAGCTAGATCATCGATCTCCGCTGGATCTGTAGGAGCCGTAGGGATACTGACAAAGCTCCACCTTCGCTAGATGCAGGAACAGAGTCACCAAGAGATTGATGGAGGCTCATGATGTCGATGTGGTAGGAGCAGAGTAACGGTACTCCTCTCAGGGATTGATTTGGACAGAATTCACTTTCGCTTGATAGATAATGCTCAGACTTGATGCTCAAAACTCTCTGTCGTTCTTTCTGTCTAACCAGAACTAAATTTTGGCCCTGTATTTGTAATCGGTGCCGACCGAGATGTAATCGGTGCCACTCTAAAAATTGGCGTCAACCGAGTACCGATCGGCGCCGATCGTGGAACAGATTCCCGAAATGGCCAAAAAGGATGATTTTGGAAGGATGCAAGTGATCCCTCTGACTCAAATACGGAAATATCCCACTGCATGGTTTGGGGGGAGGAGAAATAGGGGGATAGATGGATAAAATTGATATGGGAGGTTAGGAATTGATATGGGGTAGATAAGCGGTTAAGATATATGTAAAAAGTGTAATTAGATAGTTAGTATCTATGGGTAAAACACAATGGAGTGAAATAAACTTAGGATAGATGTTTAAATCAAATATTAAATAATACCCTAAGGAATAAGTGGTGATATAAACGTGCTTGAGGTTACCCGAGAAGGAAAGCACACCCGGGGACACTAAATTGGGTAACGAATTTTAGGTGTCTAAAAATCATTGGTGGGAAAGAGGAAAGAATGCCATTTACAAAGCTTAGGGAGGAGGCTTGAAACTCCCACATTCAACCCAAAAGAGAAGAAGAATGGAGGGGGGCAGAGAGAAAATGTCTAACTCCTTTACAAATGTGCCCCCCTTTACAATATATTGGAAGAATTAGAGAAAAAGAGAGATGAAATATATATTTGACATTCAACCACAAGCCAAATTCCTTCAATTCCCTACAAAAGTGATGGAGTATCCTACAAAACCCATCCCTCACTATCTTTTGGCACCTGCAAGAAGAAATGTGGCTTCATGCTATCATTTAATGCCATTTCATCCACATGGAATTGATGTTTTAGAACTGGGATCATTTACTATATTTTCACCACACAAACTCCATCAAATCTCTCATTTCTTGAATTTTTTTAATGTAGATCTTATAGCCATGATTCCGACGAGTCCAATTTTGCGCAATTTGGTTGAGAAATGAATAAGTTATGGTTGTTTGAGTGGAAGCAGTGCTCTAATCATTTTCCAGGCTTGCCTTCATATTTACGGGACTGTGCATTAGAAACATGGCTGGAAGTGATAATTTTTATTTTCCCTCTCTCCTAATGTTTCTTGCATATTTTAATGTCCTGGCATTTAAATTTTTTGGTGGGACCCATCTTTTTCATCGATTTCAAAAAGGGGGGGTCAAAATGTTTGAATGTTTGAATTTGGATCCATTTCCCACTCACCATCCTGCTCGCCAAGGCGAAACTTTTCATTTCCTTGTCGAGATCCTTTTATGCATCGAGCTATTGTTTTCATGCCAACCAATGATCATTTTACCTACCACCTTGGCCATTCATTTCATCCAACTCGGCAGGACCCCAAGTTCCTCTCCTTTGTATTGCGAGCGTGATGACCCCATGGGAAATCCCCTCCGTCCCAGCTCATTCTACCTCAACCCTCTGCGGCCGATGCAGCCACATCAGGTATGCTAATCCATCAATTCTCATTGTCATTCCTCCTTGTCGAGTGCTATGAGTTATGTCGGCACATTGACTTTCCCGCTTACCCCTTGTGGCTCTGCAAAATGTTCTCTGAACCAAATATGGGCCCGCACTAGTTCCCAAAAACCAGTCCACCTCCGCATTGCTTTGCATTGTGGCATTTTCAGATCTTTGGAGCACACAAGGCTCGGGTTCCTCTAGAATACGTAGGCACCAAAAATTTGTATCGATCGATGTGGCCCTTCCACGAACCTTCTTTTGGCTCGCCAAGTTGGCTTAGCGATCCAACTCTCAACTTCTTCATCATTTTTGCTAAGTCCTTCATCCCACTCAAAACTTCATTGCAATGCTTGCCTAAACTGAGCTCTTCTACGCTGCCCCAAGCTATTTCCCCCTATCTCGGCCCTAACTCATTTGCATGCTTTGTTGTGATGTATCCTTGGCTCACTCCAAGCCATTTATCTCTATATCGGTGATAACTCGCCACTAAAAACTCTCGGTGCCTTTAACTCTATAGACTCGCTAGAGCCTAAAGGGATCGGCCCTAGCTCCTAATTTTCGTGGGTCATTTTTTGTTGTGGCACCTACTTAGCTCGGTCAAGCTACTTTGAGCTTGGCCCCCTCATGCACACCTCCACGCAACCTACTTCAGATCTCGGTACTAACTTCCTGAGCCACCCATGCTACCTTGATACCCCTATGGCCTTCCCAGTTCATCGAGCTACTCGATGCACCCTCTCCAATGCATGGCTCCCTAGCTCGACGGAGCTCATTTTTAGCTTGCCCACCTAGTTGGGGCTTCTAATCCAAACTCTGACCCCTGCAACCAAAATTTTCCTGACTTTTTCTCTTTGGGGATTTTTTCATTTTTTCCTGTCTCGTCGAGTAGCTCGTCGAGCCTTCTTCACTCCTTTCCAATTGAGCTCTTGAGCCTCAGAACCCAGAAGAGGAAAAAATCCTCCTATGTCCTCAACACCCCCAAAACACTACATATGCTCCTGAAATGTGGAAATTTTCCTGCAAGTTAGGTGAATTCCCTTGGTGGCCTGACAAGTGCTCAAGCTTAGACCCCCTAGTTGTCCTTTTCACCCTAAGGGGTGAAAATGGATAATAGAATCCATTACGGAAAGTGTGGGATCTGTTCCAACCAAAAATTACTACGATACCTATGATTTCATGCTATATATGGAATATGAAATATATATACATTCAATTATAAATATGCTTCCAAAGAAATAAAATTTGATTACTTACCTAAGATTTCGTGTGTGCAGCAGCAAAAAAATCTTTAAAACAGTACTTGGGGTGAATATATAGAAGAAGCCACATAGTTGCACAATGTGAGGTGGATGAGGGAGATATTTAGTAGTGTAGTGACCATGTTTCACCTACGGTTTTAAATGCAAACAATGTTATAGTGAACAACATTGTTTCAACAGAGGAAACTTATATGGGAATAATAAATCCTTAAAAAGAAACATTGTTCCAGTAAATAGGTGTTCGAGCCAACTCCTCCACAAACATTGTTCAAAAAACTGGTTTTCGGGAAAATCCATCGAGAACACGACACTTGCCGCCAACATGCAAGCTCACGCTTTTCTGGTGTAATAATATTGTCGGAAAAAATCTACTTGGAAAACATGGCTGGATTTTGACACTTTCTAGCAAAGGTAACTTCAAAGGTGGATGCCTACCGGTGAACTATGGCTTGAAGACCACCTTCGGTGTAATAATAAAAATTGAAATTGTGACAATTATTACAATATTAAAAGTGCATTAAGGACCTTGGGTGAGCCACCACAAAATTACTTGTTGAAATGATCATCGGAGGCACACTTATGGGCTCGAAGTCCACTCTGAACGCACGTTTGTGATCATGTGTGGGATTCTTTTGACTCACTAGTTGGCAATCACTAGTACCACCTCTCAATTGAATCATATCTAAGTCTATTGAAAATTAAGCCATATATAATAAATCTATATCATATACAATTCTAGGTATCATTTGATGGCAATTTTGGATTTGGCAATTAAGTCTGCCACTACTAATCTGCAAGTATTAATAAAATGCATATGTTTATTTAATTTGGAACTTTTAGACTTGTTAGGTTGTGGATCTTGTTTTCATGTGAGAAAATGTTGAAGATTGTACACTAAGAGTATTGTACACTTTCCACATTTGTCTCGTTGTGGCCTTAAAACGTGTCGGATATACCGGGAAATGTGCTTTTCTCATATGGGTGGTATTTTTAACCCATAGGTTTATGGGACGATTTTGGCCCATGGTTTTGATACCCACGGTTTTGTAAAACTACTTAAGCAGTTGTCTACTTATATGGTTTTATGCATATGGTAGATATAATGTAACATTGCAGATGTGTTTTGAATTTGGGTGTGAATTTTATAGAGTTTGTTGAGCATAGCTCCAAACAAATTTGAGTATTGTATTGAGAGAGTGGTGGCTTGTAATAAAATCTAAGAAAGTGATACTTGGTGGATGTAGCCCAAATTGGGTGAACCACGTTAAATAATGTCTCTTTGTGTTGTGTTATTTTATTCTACACTTTTATTTGAGATCTGTAATAGTTTATGCATATTAGTTTCTATTGTTGCGATTCTGTGAGGGATTATTCCATATTTTATCCTTTATTACCTAACAATTGGTATCAGAGCATGGTTTGGTTTGCTGAAGTGTTGAATCTTAGGGAAAGTTTTATCTTGAGTAGGAGCTATGGCAGATGATGGAAGATCTAGGGTTGATAAATTCAATGGGTAGAATTTCAGTCTTTGGAAGATGCATATGGAAGATTACCTTTATCATAAGGATCTTTATATTCCATTGTTTGAGAAGGTGAACAAACCCTCAAGCATGACAGGATGCGGAATGGGATTTGTTGGATAGGAAAGCACTTGGGACAATCCAGATGTGTCTTGCATCTTTGGTATTATTTAATGTTTCAAAGGAAATGACTACAAAAGAACTAATGGATGCATTAGGGAAGTTGTATGAAAAACACTCTAGCCTCTAATAAGATATTTTTAATGAAAAAGTTCTTGAATATGAATATGTCTGAGAATGGTTCAGTATCAGATCATTTAAATGATTTTAATATGGTTGTAAATATGCTAGCTTTGTTACAATAGAATTTGATGAATAAGTTAGGGCTTTATTAGTTCTGTGCTCTTTACCTAAGAGTTGGAATAGCCTAGTAATGGCGGTAAGCAACTCGGTTCCAGCTAACTCAAAGTTGAATTTTGAGGATATTGTAGGGGTGATTCTAAGTGAGGAAATGTGAAGAAATATCTCTGGAGAATCTTCTACTTCAGGGAATGCTTTGACAGTGGAAACTAGAGGGAGACAGAAGAATAGAGGAAGCCATGGAAAATCAAAGGATTGGTAAGGTCAAAATCTAAAAGCAAGATAGTATGTTGGCATTGTGGAAAGTCTAGGCATGTAAAGAAGGAATGTTGGGAACTTGGGACAAGAAGAAACAACAAGAAGAAAACAAGGAGGCAAATGTGGCAACGGTAATGTATGTCAGGATGTTTTGATTCTTTCTTTGCATAATATTACTAAATCTTGGGTTTTAGATTTAGGGGCTTCTTTCCATGCTACTCCACATAGGAATTATTTTGTTGATTATGTTCAAGGAGATTTTGGGCATGTTTTTCTTGGTGATGATGAGCCTTGCAATATAGTTGGAAAAGGTTTTGTTGGGTTAAGATGCAAAATGGGAATACTTGGCTATTAAAGGATGTCAGACATGTGCCTACATTAAGACAAAATTTGATATCGGCGGGGCTAGTTGGGAAGTGATGGTTGTATTGTGATATTACAATGGACTCTTGGAAGGTTACCAAGGGTGCTCTTGTGGTGGCAAGAGGTAAGAAGGTTGGAACCTTGTATTTAACCACTTATAGCACTAATGTTTGTAATCTTGTGGCTTTAGAAGTAGATACAACATTGTGGCACTATAGGCTCGATCATATGAGCCATAAGGGCATGGAGATCATAAAGAAGGATTTTCTGGATATATAAAAACATGTTTGGAGTTATGTGAGGACTGCATATATGGGAAACATAAGCGAGTAAGGTTTCTCAAGGTTGGACCTACAAAGAAAGAGAGTAAGTTAGAGCTGGTGCATTTTGATGTATGGGGACTAGCTCAGGTATCATCTCTTGGGGTTCAAGTTATTATGTTACTTTTATTGATGATGCAACAAGGAAAGTTTGGGTTTATTGTATTAGAAAAAAATCTGATGTATTTGACAATTTTGTTAAATGGAAAGCCTTAGTAGAGAATGAAACAGGTCTTAAGCTAAAATGTCTCAGGTCAAATAATGGAGGGGAATATTGCAGCAATGAATTTGATGATTATTGTTCTAAGAATGGAATCCATAGGAAAAGAAGGTTCTAGGAACTCCATAACATAATGGGGTGTCAGAAAGGATGAACAAAACAATAATGGAACGTGATAGGAGCATGAGGTTACATGCAAGACTACCTCTTTCTTTTTGGGTAGAAGCGGTGAGCACAAATTGTGTACTTGATAAATAGAGGACCCTCAAGTGCCTTGGATGGAGGCATACGAGGAGGCTTGGTATGGTAAGAAAGTTGATTATTCATTTCTTAGAGTCTTTGGATGTGAGGTGTTTGTCCATATAGACAAGGATGATAGGACCAAACTAGAGGCTAAATCAAAAAATGTACTTTCATTGGTTATGGTGGTGATGAATTTAGATATAAATGTTGGAGTATTAAGGAAAAGAAAATCATTCGATCTAGGGATGTGGTCTTTAATGAGAAAGTCATGTATAAGCAATAGTTGTAAGAAAACATGGAAGAATCCAAGAAATAATATGCAGCGGTAGAGGATCTTCTAGATGGGAAAGTGACACATGAATCAATTCAGGAACCTCCTCAACAGAACCCCAAACTCCTATATTGAGGAGGTTTTCTAGGGTAAGAAGAGAACATGAACATTTTTCTCCTTCTCTTTATTATTTATTACTCACTTGATAGTGGAGAGCCAGAGAGCTTTGATGAAGCAATGCAGGTAGATGTTAAGAAGAAGTGGGAGCAAGCCATGGATGAGGAGCATCAGGCTCTCATGGAGAACTAGACATGGGATTTGGTGAAGCTACCCGAATGTAAAAGATCATTACAGAACAAGTGGGTGTTCAGAGTCAAAGAGGAAGGAGGAGGAAAGAAAAGATACAAGGCCCGGTTGGTGGTCAAGGGTTTGCACAAAAAAAAGGTATAGATTTTGATGAGATTTTTTTCTCTGTAGTAAAAATGACTTCTATTAGAATTGTTCTAGGAATAGTTGCAGCAGAAGACTTGCACTTAGAACAACTTGATGTAAATACTACATTTCTCCATGGTGATTTAGAGGAGGAACTATATATGCAGCAACCAGAGGGCTATGAGGTCAAAGGTAAAGAGGAGATGGTGTGCAAACTGAAGAAGAGCTTGTATGGCTTGAAACAAGCTCCACATCAATGGTATAAGAAATTTGATAGCTTCATGATGGAGCAAGGTTATATTAGATGTCATTCTGACCATTGCGTGTATACAAATAAATTTGAGGATGGCAGTTATATTATCCTTTGTCTATATGTGGATGACATGTTGGTTGTAGGTAAAAACATGCAGGAAATAAAATTACTCAAGAAGTAGCTAAGTGAATCCTTTGCTATGAAGGATTTGGGGGCAGCCAAACAAATCCTTGGTATAAGGATATCTCGGGATAGGAAGGAATGGTAGATAACTTTATCTCAGGAAGAGTACATTAAGAAAGTCTTGGAGAGGTTTAATATGCAGGATGCTAAACCGGTTGGGACTCCTTTGGAAAACATTTCAAGTTATCAAAGGAGCAGTGTCCCAAGATAGAGCAGGAGAGAGAACCTAGATGTCCAAGGTACCTTACTCATCAGTGGTTGGCATTTTGATGTATGCCATGGTGTGCACCAGGCCTGATATTTCCCATGTAGTGGGAGCGGTGAGTAGATTTATGAGTGATCCAGGTAGAGATCACTGATAGGCAGTAAAGTGGATCCTTTGGTATTTGAGAGGGACCATGGGGATAGTTTTGTGCTACAGTGGATCAGACACCACTTTGTGTGGTTATGTAGATTCAGATATGGCTGGAGATGTAGACAACAAGAGGAGGAGCACGACAGTTATGTTTACACTATAGGTGGGACAACAATAAGCTAGATTTCACAACTACAGAAGTTGGTGGCTTTGTCAACCATAGAGGCTGAGTATGTTGCTACCACAGAGGCAAGCAAAGAAATGATTTGGTTACAACAATTTCTTGAGGAGTTGGGGCATAAGCAGGAGGAAGGAAAGTTGCATAGTGATAGTCAGAGTGTTATACACCTAGCTAAGAACTTTGTTTTCCACTCTAGGATGAAGCATATACAATTAAGGTACCATTTCATCAGGACAACTTTGGAGGAAGAGAAGTTGAAGCTAGAGAAGATTCATACCAGTCAAAATCCTGCAGACATGATGACCAAGGTGGTCACAAGGAAAAATTGAAGTTGTGTTCAGCTTTGGTTGGTCTTCACGGAAACTAGTGAAGGGTTGAGAAGCTTGCTCAGAGGAAAACTAGTCTCCAAGTGGGATATTGTTAGGTTATGGAGCCTGTTTTCATGTGAGAAAATGTTGAAGACTATACACTAATAGTATTGTACACTTTCCACGGTATCTACCGGAGGATTCGGGCGTAGCCCCAGAGAAAAAAAATTTTTGCTTTAAAATGTGCCCGATATACTAGGAAACGTGTTTTTCTCATATGGGCGGGATTTTGACCCATAGGTTTATGGGATGGTTTTGGCCCATGGTTTTGATACCCACGGTTTTGTAAAACTACTTAAGCAATTGTCTACTTATATGGTTTTATGCATATGGTAGATATAATGTAACATTGCAGATGTGTTTTGAATTCAGGTGTGAATTCTGTAGAGTTTGTTGAGCATAGGTCCAAACAGATCTAGGTATTGTATTAAGAGAGTGGTGGCTTGTAATAAAATATGAGCAAGTGATTCTTGGTTGATGTAGCCCAAATTGGGTGAACCACGTTAAATATTATCTCTTTGTGTTGTGTTATTTTATTCTACACTTTTATTTGAGATCTATAATATTTTCTGCATATTAGTTTCTACTGTTATGATTTATGTGTGGGATTATTCCGCATATTTAATCCCTTATTTCCTAACAAGACTCTAATATGCTATTTCTAGGGAAGCAATCGTTGGTTAACGAAATCTACCAAATTTCACATCTTGCTAGTAGTGGCCAAATTAACTCTTTTTTGTTTATGAATCATCTTCTTTGTCTAAAGGAAGGGGGAATTTGAGATTGGAAATGTTTTTAAGCCGATAAACGCTCTTGAAATATTTGTAACTTGATTTTGGAAATATTGAAATCTGTAGTAACATTTTATGTTTGAACTCATGCCTGAGACATTGGGTCTAGTTATTTTTTTGGTTAATAGTTGCATCAATTCCTTCCCATGGCTTACTTCCCATGTAGGGTAGGTTAAAAAAAGTTACATACAAATTTGAGGCCATGATAGACAAATTATAACCTGCATTGATCTATAGACCTATTGATTTTTTAAATAACATTTTGACATAAAAAAATCCCTACATATTAGTTATTTTCAAAAATATAGAACTGTATCTTTTTACTTAAGTAAAATATGAAAATAAACTGAAAAATGTGTTTTGTTTAGTGGGTCATGTTCTGTTGATTAGGAGAAGATGTTCTTGAAAATGTTTTCTCATGTTTTTTTATAGTGATCTTCTCTCGAAATTTAGATTTGTTGAATTTTTTTATGTTTATTATTATTGAAGTGGTCTATTGATAATTACTATTACCTCCATCCCTCTATTTTATTTATTTATAAAAATGTAGAAGTGTTTCTTTTTACTTTACTTAAAATATGAATATAAACTAGAAAACGTGTTTTGTTTAGTGGGTCATGTTCCATTGATTAGGAGAAGATGTGTTCTAGTGAATTTTTTTGTAGTTTCCATACTAGATGACATGACCATTTTATAGATATATCTAGTTTATTCAATATTATGCAAACAGTCAAATTTGAGAAATGGGTTGCACCTTTTCTCTAACTCGGAAACATGGGACATGTGCCTTCATTAAAGCTAGTAATTGGTTTGTGTTGATGGATTTACTTCTAATATGAAGCCCCACCAATATATATTTTATTAGATAGTAGCCTATGCTGAGGCAAGGTTATTCAAGTTTCCTAACAGGGAAATCCCGTAATCTTTGCTTTCATTACGTACACAATTACATTTCCATGTAATTTAAATGCATATTTATTTTAAAAACTTTGTATTTTGTAATGGCTTTTAATCTTCAGATATTCTTACCCTATGATATAATTTGCAATTTTGTACACTTTAATTATTAGAAGCCATGAAAACACCGACCAACAAGGTGGAATTGCATGATAATTTCATGTTAATTGCCTCACATTTAGTAAGAGAGGAATTTTTTAAAAGAACACAAATTGTTGCATTGTAGGCAACCTAAACCAACAAACCATTTGGTTGCAGGGAAAATTTTAGTGGCATATTTTCATAAACTCGTGAATATTATGGGTTTGAAAATTGGAAATGGTGCATATTAGGGGATTAAAAATTGGAAATGGAAAATTTGAATTTTTCTATACAAATTTTTCATATGGTCACTAGGCAAGAATTTTCCTTTCAATTTGGGCATCATTATTTCCCAAGATTTAATCTTGGCCTTGTTTTTCTTCCTCCTCTCTTCTTGGATATAATCCCACCATTGGGATGCATGAACTTTCAATTTCATCCTGGAAAACTTCACCTGTTGGTCTTCAAGTACATTTTCAATATCAAAATACTTGTCTATCTCCCCTATCCAATCAAGGATCTCTTCACCATTTAGGCTACCTGCATACACTAGAAATTCTAACTTGGGATTTTATCCTTCCCCTTTCATTGCTTTCAACAACCTCTCAAATCTCATTTCTTCAGGATCTCTTTTTCGTCACCTGCTACATGTGGCCTTTGAGCTACTTCTTCTTCTTGATCACTCAAATCTCATGTCTCCACTCCTTTTCTTTGGTTGGCCTCAACTGTTGTGATCCTTGCATCAAAGTTGACTCTAAGGTTTCTCAACTCTTGTAGAATGACTTCTCCCATTTACAAAGTTGTTTCTCTCTCTCCTTTTACATTTCTCCTTGGTGGCATTTTTCCTTACTTGACCAAACACAACTGCAACTTGTCTTTTGCAATGAACTCCTTCCTTAAAATTTTTAGATGTCAACCTCACTCTAAGACCACTTATGATGCAGACAAGTTATTCATTCAAATTCACTTCACTGTTACAAGTACAAGCACGCAACTTGCTTATGAAGGTTAGTACCCCTTCTAGGCATGAGATTCCTTCTTAAAACCAAATATAAGAAAATTCAAATCAGACTAAAGAATATTTTGGATACCGTTTATCTTCCTTTGATCCTCCAAGAAGTTTCCCTCTTCAATTCCAAGCAAAAATTGAAGTTCTTTAACTCTGTTCTGCCTAGTCAAGCTTCTAAAAAACCTGTCAGAGGTTTCATATAGTGGAGGAATTATTTTGGCTCCAAACCAAAAAAAATCAGTTAAAGGACCTTGGGACAAAGATATCTACCAATTTTAATCGATTTTGAATGGTTAGAACTCCTAGAAAACAAGATTATGTTCTCCAACTATTATGATAAGCCCGAGAGGAAGAAATTTGGTAGTTAAGCTCTATTTTTTAGTTTTTGTATGTTGCAAGATCTACTAGATCTATGCCACAATATTCCTCCTATCCCATTCACAATATTTTCCAACTCTGCACCAATTTTTTGCACTATAACATGAACTCTCACAAAATTATTTGTGTGAACCAGTTTACTACAAGGATCATCAATCTCCCAAGCAAGAACAACAAAGAATATTTGAATGATACTTCAAATTCAAGGGAAAGAAAATAATTACAAGCAGTTATCAGTTATGAATTGCCTTTTAGGGTTTGGTGAAATAGTTAGATTGAGTATAGATCTCCAAAACTTAGAATTGAATGTAAAAACCCATGTTTTCTAAGAAAAAACCGTTTCTTCACTTCTTGGAGATATTTCTTGTATTTCATTTGAATGGAAAATTTGTTAAAAAATGGTTACAAAGCAATATTTATACTTCCTCTACAGTTATCCTTTGAATTGGAGTCTCATAAGGTCTTAAAGACCATGGTTTTCTTGCATTGATTACATCATTAAGTAGTTATACTATGTGAGACACCTAAAGACCTTAAGAGAAAAATAATTAATATGACTCCTAGTCCTTAATAAGACCTTTTGCATGCTTGAAAAACTTTAAGTTCTCCAAAAACCACATCTAGACACCTAAGACAAGCCAAAATGCCCTTCAAGAATTCAAATTTGCTTTTGGCATGAAAATCTAGAATTTAAATTTTGAATGGGCTAGACACAAAAAAAAACACACAAGATGATTATATAAGAGTACCTAAGGAATTCTAGACCCACCAATCACACTTTCAAACCAAAATTGATAAGGGAAGACAAAATTTCAAGTTGAGGAGAGATGTTCTTGCATCAGGTGGTTTCAAGGTGTGAACTGATGGTGCGAGATTTCTAAGCATGGAGGAGGTAAGAAGATCTTCTTGACAAAGTGTTTGAAAGGTTTTAGAGATTTGTAGATGACTAAGTATGTTCAAAGAGTCATATGTTGCACATAGACCTAATATAGTAGGTCTTCTCGAGTCCTAAAGAAGGAAATGACCTCAAACCTAATGGATTAAATATTCTAAGTTTTTCATGATTATCATATGTTATTTTATCTATAATGGCCAACCTAAGTGTATATGGTCGACCTATGAGGTGTGTGTGCTTAATTTATGTATATAAGCAAGGGTGATTAGGCTTATTTGAGCTAGAAGAGTGGATGTGGAGAAGTGTGAGCTAAAGGATGAGTGTGAGGGTTGAATAAGGTCTTGTAGACCATATGAAGACTGTAATGAATTCATGAAGAATATCCTAGAGGTGGTGAAGATTATTTTGTGCATGCATATGACCTAGTGAAGAAGAAAAAGTGAGTAGGGAAGAAAGGTAATTTTGTGTCTCCAGGAGCATATGAGCAAGGGTATGAACTTCTTTGATGTTTGAGGATCAGATTGTGTGTTAGAGTCCTGAGTGCATCAGAGATAGAGAGCATACCTAGAAGAAGAAGAGAAGAGGATAGAGAATAGAAAAAAATTCCATCATTTGTTGAGATAGCAACAAGAAAAGGTTGAAAACATTCTTAGGTGGTTAAGTTGGTGCTTAGTTTTCCTTGTGGAGTTAGTGCTTCACTAAAATAGGGTTGGTTCCTCCTTGCAAGTTGGTATTTGCTTGCTAAAGTCTAGTTGGTGCTAGATAAATTAGGGGTTAGTGTTCCTTGTGGAGTTTGTGCTTCACTAAATCTTGAATTTTGTTATATATAAGAAATTTTAGTGGGTTTTCTTCCCCTTGAGGGTTTCCCACCTAAATATTGTGTTCTCTATTGTTTCATGCTCATGTGAATGGTTGATAAGTTGCTTTGATGGTTTGCTTAACTAAGTTAACATTTCTCATATGATGATGGTTTGATGAATGTATAAAGATAACTAAAGTAAAAGTTTATAAAGACACTGATTCACCCCCCCACCCTCTCTCAGTGATTGTGCTTCCAACATTTATCACCTCTATCATCTAGTTTTCTTCTTAATTCATTCATCACATGTGCATATGCCACACATCCAAACATCCTGAAGTGAGATACATTGTGTTTCTTACCGCTCCATGCTTTATGTGGAACTTTTTCCTCAACACTCTTTGTAGGACACATGTTTAGAATATACAATGCATGCGCAACTTCTTCTACTCAGTATTCAATTAGGAAAATTCTTGGCCTTTAACATACTTCTAGCCATGTCCATTATTATCCTTTTTTCTATCTGTAACACCATTATATTGTGGTGTGTACCTTGTAGTAAATTACTTCCTAATTCCATGATATCTATAAATTTATAAGAATTCGTTAGACTTGTATTTTACACATCTATCTAACTTGTGTACCTTGATGTAATGGCCACTTTGGATTTCCACCATTGCTATGAAATTCTTGAAAATTCCAAAAGTTTCATTCTTATATTTGAGAATGTAAACCCATGTTTTTCTACTGAAATCATCAATATAGGTTAGAAAGTATAAACTTCCTCCAAATGATGGAGTCTGCATTGGTCCACATAAATCAGTGTGGCCAAGTTCTAATGGTTCCCTTACTCTATCAGACACTCGTATTTGGAAACTTTATCTATTTTGTTTTACCAAAAAACAACATTCACATGAACTATCTGGCTCATCAATTATTGGTAAACCTTTTACCATTTGTTTCTTATGTAATAAACTTAAAGCTCTAAAATGAAGATGTCCATACCTTAGATGCCAAATTCATGTTTGGTCTAAATATATTTCCTTGAAATTCACTTCCACTTCTCCTTGAGATATGTTTCGAATTTCAATATTAATCTAGAGTGGGAACATCCGATTCTTGGTCATCTCAACCTTTCTGATGAACTTTTTACTAGGAATTATGTCTAAAATAATAGACGCATCATCCTTAAAACTTACTCTATAACCTTTTTGTACAAGTTTCCCAACATTCATGATATTATGTTTTAAACCAAGCATAAAATAAACATCAAGGATATGTTTTCTTTCTCCATTATTTTTTTATTATTGGTAAATGGTTTTGAAGGGGACCATACCCCGTAGAACAAAGAGTCTCAAAACCAAAGATACATGAAGTCCACACCCCAAGGAGAAGGCCAAGCAACCAAAAAGAGAAAAGAAGCACAATGGCAGAGGCCAATCTACCGATAAGAATCCCAAAAACAACAAGACTGCAACGACACAATAGTTGCACACCATGAAAGTTTAGAAAAACTACCAAAAGCAACAATAACAACAGTTGAAAAATGGAAAGACCAGTTCAGGTGCGGTCGAGAACCAAGAAAACCAAATAAAAACCTGAACTAGATCAGCAAGTAATTGAAACCAGAGAGGACGTCTAGAATTTCCTACCACGACTTCGGGTCATGGCGGGATGAATGGTGTGTGGCATTTTCTTTTTAACCCTTGTCCATCCGTCATCTTCCTCATTCGAAGCTATAATGTGCACCTTACCCAGAGACTCAGTAAATACAGAGATTACTTTGTCGTTAACATTCTTCGTAAGGGGACTCGCTTCCTTAGGAGCATCGTTCAAATTAAAAGTTGTTCCCACTTGTACTTTCATTTCATTCAATTCATTATGTTTCCTTGAGATCATTTAGTAATGATTCCACCATTAGCGCCTCAAAATTCTCGGTTGCACCCTCATTTAAAGCAACTTTTTTGTGGACTACGACCGATTTGTTAATATTGACTCCATCGTATCCACCAACTGAATTTTGTGTAATTCTCTATCCCACAAATGACTTTAGACAAAAATTTTCCTTATGTGAAATCTTCCTTGAAGATCAGTGCAATCAGATTCGAAGGATTTGAATTTTTTTGGGTAGGATAACCTCCTCCATCGACTCCATGTGACAACTATCAGTGTATAGATCCCTCGGTTGGTCTTGATTAGTGATTTGTCCCACATCCACATTTTTCAATGTATTCTCTAGCACATCACACACCGACCCATCCACAACCAAGTCCACAATCAGCTCCTTGTCAGCAATTTGAGTGACCACATTTGCAAGTTGTGTAGCCACGACAAAGATCTCCACCCCCAAAGTCTTGAGAGAACCAAGCCAATGTATTCTCCAAAGACACCACCATCTGTTCCTTCTCCTGCTCACAAGTCTTCTGCGATGTTTGGGTTTATTTTCTCTTTGCAAACGTAATATTTGTGCCCAACCATCTTGTACTTGCTACAAAACACAGGAGAAAGCTCATATGAAATTTTCTGTCTCCATACTTCGTCTCTAGATTCCAAGTTAATGACCTCCGGAAGAGAAGAACCTGCAGAGATATTAATACACATTCTTGCTGCAATGAATCTGGACCTTGCAGCTATTGATCAATCAATAGCAATCATATCCCCCATCGATTTAGCTATTCTAGCTAACACATCCACTTCCCAAAATTCTAGGGGCAGCCCAGGGAGCTTGACCCAAACATGACATGTCGTTGGTGTGTGGGTTTCAGCTCACGTCTTCCAACGCACTATGGAGAGAGTAGTTCTCCCATAAAACCAATGTCCACCTTGCATAACATGATCCAGGTCTTCTTTAAGGGAAAAGACGAACATGAAGCTTTTCTCAGACAGGAAAACGTGGAGACTTGCCCTAGAATCTTCCATTTCTTCCTGGTACTCCTTACTTGGTCAATATTTGGCCTTATCCCAACGAAACAACCAATCAAAACAAACATAAATTTGTCACTGGCTCTGTCTAAAACAGTATCTTGGACCTTAAGCCATGGTAAGTTTTGTTTCCATGTGGGATTTAGCCTCTACACTGATTCCTGTAGTCGTTTCGTGAAGAGTTTAGCGGCCCAAGAGTTCTCCTCCTCTACTTGTTCGGCATCCTCCTCTTGCAGCCCACCCATCCTCCGATTTCAAACAAAATCGTACCCAAATTTTTTCATCTCTTTTCCTATAACACATTTTTTTATCATTACCCAATTTGACTTTTGACTTCACATAACTATCTAAACTTGCAAACAACTTTATATTTCCTATCATATAATTGCTACACCCACTGTCTAAAAACTAAATATCACTAGAGATCACTTGAGCAACATTACAAGTGATAAATAAGGACCCAAAATTGTTTTCACATATGTTTGACAAATTTACATTTTGTTTGTCAATACCTCCTTGTTTCTTTTTCATTCATATGCATGATGACCAAACTTCTAGTAATAATAACACCAAATTTTTTATTTATCATACCTCTCAAAATGTTGTTGAGATGGATTATTGCTTCCACGTCCTCTATTAGAATTGAAGTTTTGACTAGACCTCTCGCCTTGATCTAGACTGCTCCTTCCACCTCTGTGGTTTCTACCTCTTCCTCTAAAACTTGATTTTCCTCCACCTGAGCCAAAATATACTTGTGATCTGAATGCATTCTCCAAAGAAGCATTATTATCGAGCTATTCATCCTGGATTCGTGGGATAATAGAGATCTCATCAATTCAAGTATAAACAATTGTTTTAGATCTTTAGATTCTTTTAATTGCAACGACAATAGTATCAAATTTACTGGGGATATAAGGCAGAAAAAATAAAGACAACACTTGGGACGTGGAGATATCAATCAACAACCTACTCTAATACCAGGATGAAGGCATAAGAAAACAAGAATAAAACAGAATGAATCGAAAGATTCATCTTTCATTAACTTGTCTATTTAGTTTTTACATCACTAATATATAGATTTTTTTTAAAAACAAATGTATGGAGATTACAAATTTGTCTAGACTGCATGGTCGGGGGTGGACGGTGGATGGACGGTGTTTGGTGGATGACTTTTCTAGATGGGCGATGGTGGAAAAATTATTGTGCCCAATAGATTTCACATTTATAAACTATTTTAATAGCTCAGATGCGATTGTAACAAAATGTAGAGACCCTGGCAAGTCTAAATTCTTCACTTTCATGTATGGACCATTATTTAACTTAAAATTCAGCAACTTTGGGCAATTTCCCATCATTGATATCGATATGGGAGTATAGCAAAGATCGAGATTGAGAGAATTGAGAGTAAGCAAGCTCATAATCTTTTGCAAATTATTTAAACATAATTGGTTAATAGAATTTCAAAACAAAAATGTAGACATTTATTTATTTTATTATGTTTTTTAACATAATTTGAGTTAGGCTTTTATATGCATATTATGTTGTGATTATGAACTTTCGAATTGTTCTTTAGTATCACCATACTTTCAATTTTCTTATTGACCTCTTTTGCTATTCCATATAAAAGTTTCCTTTTCTTTCTTGTCCAAAGTTGAGAAATGCTCCTAAACCTCATCAAATACTTACACCAATTTCATATGTTACTAACGTTGATGATGATCAATCACAACTTAATTCTATTTTGCAAGCATCAAAAGATAAATGTCGTCTGTCAAAACCACACAAAAATGGGCCACCTTGACATGCTCCAACATTGCTCAGCTCCTCACCACTCATTGATTAGTCCTTGTATTTCATTTCCGCATCGTTCCTTGTTTCCCTTATCAAAATATCTTTATCACTTCTGTTTCTCCTATATAATATTTCACTTTCACTCCTTCACCTTTTAACTTTTTCTGACTTTCCCATAGGGTATTTAACGTCAACAGTGAAGCAGGCTGCAGCCATTCGACTTGGCAGAGCAGGCGGTTTATAGTCAGCAAAATATAATGTTCAAAGCTTTTTATCTGCAACGCCTGCATTTATGCTCTTTTTTTGGCCTTGGGTTGTGTGTTCGTTTAGTTCCTTTTTTTTAAAAAAAATCTTCTTCGTATAAATTTATATATTTATAGGGACCATATAAAAAATTATACCATTTTGTAAATTTTCAATTTGTTTTGTAAACTGTCAATCTGCACGGCGACCAATTTTTTCTACCTGTAATATATGACTTAAAAAGAAAAAAAACAGCCCACAGCCTGTGAATTTCCAGGCCTAGTCAGAACTGAAAGCTTCACAATGTACAATAAACACAAATAAAGTAATTATCCAAGAGAAATATTCATCGACATAGGAGCTTTCATGAAAAACTATTCCATCTAAAAAGCCCTGAAAAGAAGAAACGGGAGATGCATGACACGGAGTTGAATAGCAGGATTTTGGCTTCCCTGTGAGCAGCCCGTCAGTTTTTATGCAGAGTGACCAACAGTCCATTTTTCATGAAAAGATTTACCCCGAGCTTTGGCTCGATCTCCACATCATTCACCACTTCCATACGATATCGATAAAGAAGAAGAGCTGCCACCCATTTCATTTGCAAATACGCGAAGTCCTTCCCCAGACACACCCTCGGCCCTGCATTGAACACTGGATACCTGCCCGCATTGCTCTCCTCCACAAACACGCCCTCCCTCATCCATCTCTCTGGCTTGAATTCCCTGCAGTCACTTCCCCATATGCTCTCCGCCCTTCCCATGCCGTAAATGGAGAATATCAGCGATGTCCCTTTCTTTAAACGCCTCCCATCCGGCAACACCTCGTCTTCCTTCACCTCTTTCATGTTTAGGGGAAGCGAAGGATAAAGCCGCAACGATTCAGTCAGCGCAGCGTGCAAATACTGCATCTCCTTCACCTCCTCCACCGTAAACTCGCATTTGTTCTCGCCGGAGCTCCTTTGCATGATTCCGCGGATCTCCAACAAAATATTGCGCTGCACTGCTGGGTGGTGGAAAAGCAACCAGAAGAACCAGGAGAGCGCGACCGAGCTGGTGTCTTTCCCCGCCAGAACAGCGCTGATACACGTGTCTCGCAGCTCTTTATCGGTGCTAGTGTTCCGCTCCATTTGCATCAGTTTCGACAGCAAGTCATGCCGTCGAGGCAGGGCGCCGCCACCCGCCGCCATTTCTTTTCTTCTAAGCGAAACGATTGCGTCGACAAATTCACGAATGACATGGAGAGACTTGCTGAGCTTAGCTTCCCATCCCACGCCCAACATCCTCGCCGCTTTCCACACAGTGGAAGGCACTGTGAGCCGACGCAGAGTCGCCTCCTCCGCCTCCTCCAACGCTTTCGCTACTTCTTCCATCTCTCCCGACTCGAAGTCATGGGTTTCACAGCCAAAGCCAAGCACGCAAATATGCTCAAAAGTGAAACGAACAAGCAGACGTTGAAGATCCACGGTTAACCCGCTCTCGCACGCGGCTTCTGCAGCTGGCATCAGCCTACACTTCATCAATTCGTCGAGCGTATGAATGAAATGATTTTTAAACGCCTGCGAGTGGAACACAGAGCTCATCATTTTCTCGCCTCTACCCATTCTTGGCCGTCCACGTTCAGAATCCCGTGGCCCAAAAGATCGGCAGAAACAGAGTTGAAGTAGGCACCCCTGGGAAAATTAGCAAATTTGGTTTTGACGATGTATTCAATATTTTTGGGGTCGATGGTGAAGAGCGAGAACATGTGGCCAATCCAAGGAGTCTTCACGTCCAGGGTTCCGCCACAGTCAATGATCATCTGGGTGCTCCACTCGTATATATGATGCAGATGAACAAATAGAGAGGGAAGCATTCCCACAACCGGCCAGCTTGGAGGTGCAGCTCCCTTGTTGTTCCCGTGAAATAAGTGCCACAATATAACACAGCTTAAAATGGAAATTCCTACGACACACATAGCTTGAACTCCCTCGCCAATGCACTCCATCGCCATTGACCTGGATTTAGAGAACACCACAGCTGCAATCATATATATATCCTTTCGATTTCTATTAATGGAATAAGTCAAAAACATTTATTAAATGACAGGAGTTTGATGGGAAGTAAGTTGGAAACCACACCCGCGCGGCAATAAATTGGTAATTGAATTTTCGCATTGACCTACTTACATCAACAGCCACAGGTCGTGTTCCCACTTTTTGGACCACATCTAACCCCACTAAATTCACCTTCAACGATTGGTCTTAAAGTTGCAAGATAAAGCCCCAACGACTTACATGCATTAGAAATTAAGAGGGATCAAATTTGAAGTGAATGCCTTTCAAATGTATTTTAACTTTGTCATATTTCTAAATTTAGAATTACACGTCCATATTTGAATGAGGTCATTTGTGTTTATTTTTTTATTAGAAGGGCCAACTAAATAATCAAATAATCACTTGTCATACAAATATTAAATGTTATGTAAATTTTTATGAATATTAGATGAATTTTAATAAATTAATGATTAAATGAATAATTGTAGCACTACATAACTAATATTTGCTTTCTATTTTCTGTTAAAATAAATCCACTTTCACTTTACATAAATTACACACAAAATCTAGGGGGGAGATGAATCGCCACTAAATAAACAATTAGTTGAGTGTTTCTATTTTCATAAGAGCGATATTAGTTTCTTAGTTTTTTCTAGCCACTAAATCAATTTGGGAATTTTATTCTCAATGCCCTTATTTTATTTTGGAAATTGGGTTCTTAAATATTAGTTGTTTCTCTAACTTTTGTATTCAAATTCTTGTTAAGATAATAATGCTAATTGTTATGCCTCTAAGTAAACAACTTCAATATTGTGTAATCAATGGATAGCTAGATTATTTAAGGACTCTTCTATGCTCTAAATTACTCTTGTATTCGAGATAGATTAAGGTATGTAATATTGAACTAAATTTAATTTTTTGAGGTCTGAAAAATTCATATGTTTTATGTTTGTTTTGTATGTAATAAATAGTTTGTGATTATTATTAAGCCTTAATAGGCTTTAGAAAATTACAATTTTTTTATCGTTTTAAATTGTCTAACAAATCTTAGTCATGAATAACTAAGAGTTTGTTTCTTTTTGGAATCTTATATTTTGTATACCAACAATTTGACATTGAATTCCAAAGGACATTTTATTTATAGCCCTAAAAAAATTTAACACTGGAAAATATATGAGAAAAAATATATAAGTTTTGTTGTGAATCTACATAAAGCACATCCGAAGAAGACTATGTTCAAGGCATGAGATTAATGTGGTGAATATTTAATGTAGAAAGATTCATTCCCTAATTTAATAAAACTATAGAAAATAGTTATCACACTTCCAACAAGTAAATCAACGTGTAATTGAATAGTTTCTAAGTTAAATCACATTGAGAGGACTAAACTTTGATTTGATACAATAGAATCGTTAATGTTTTTATCTCTTTTTGAACTTCAAAAGTTTGATAAAGTAGATTGGAATGAGGTATGTGAGGAATGGAAAAGAATGAAATTTCATAGACCTTTTCCTTTGAGTGATGCAAGTTGAACATGTAATTACTATTTTGAATCTTGATTATTTAATTTAACTACCCTTCAAGATTTTTAGTTGATTTTTCAATATTTAATATTTTTTCCTTTTTTCATATTTATTTTATATAAAATTGACAAATATATATATTGAAAGGTAATTAAGATCTTCTTTTTCCATTGAAGGGGAATGTATTGTTTAATATGTCACTTACGAAGGGTCAATCTTAACCTGACCCTTCAAACTAAAATATAGGGAGCCTTACATATTTGATCACTGAAAATTAGGATTAACATCTAATAGATACCACGCGAGTAGTGTGATGTGAATGTCAAAAGGGGTGCTGTGGAAGAAAGATGTGTGGAAAAGGAAGGAAACTAAGAAGTGTAGTTGTGTTAGTTAAAGTATTTGATATATCAGTTATATGAGGGAAAAGAGAGTGGAATAGAAGTTAAAATTAGTACGAGGGTGGTGGTCTAATTTGTGGTTACATTAGAGATGAGCAACTATTTATGGTGATTGTTTAAAGGAAAGTACTGGAAATGCAAGTGAAGAGAATGGGAAAAAATGTTGAAAATGCAGTTGATATGAAGAAATATTTTATGCAAAGAATCAAATTTGATGGGGAATGAGAGAAAGAAATGTCCTTGATATAGACGAGAACCAAAACATATTTACAATAGGGATGTAAAGGTGGATGAAAAGTGTCAAATGAGGGAGAGCCTCTATAGTATGCTCCCTTCTAGATCTATAGGCATTCACTCGTATTGGGTAAAGGGGTATGGGAACAATTGCGAAACTCTAGTTTCCTACAACCACATGACATATTTGTAAATATTTTAAAGGGGTAAGGACCAATGGTGGATAGTCATGAAAAAATAAAGATTGGTTTATCAATAATACTAAATTGAATAGTTGTTTACAATTTCATGCCTTTTGTTTTATGGGTAGTTATAACAAACATATATGTAAGGGTAATTCACGTGCATGTCTCATGGGAAAACTTAAAGACAAAGAGATGTTGACCATACATATAGTCATCCTTCATATACCTTCTTTCTACCCCAAGCGTGTCGGCCTATCACCCAGTATGCATTGGGTGCTCACCCAGGTGCACAGGGTGCCGAGCCCCTCCTTTATGTGAGCTTCACGAGAATGTTCAACCATTAATGGAGGATGGGTTACAGGAATAGAAATATATGCATTCACTCAAAAACAAAAAGTACAGATACTAGTTCTAGGCACAAATGTACCATCAATGGAAATAAAAATTGTAATAAGCATAAAGAAGTTAGATCTGATCCATAACAACATGAATAACACAAGGGTTTATACCCATAAACAAGGATATCCAGAATAACACATCATATATTGATTTATAAACATTTACAGTAGCCTCATTACATCACAAGGGTCATACAGACCGAATATATCAAGAAATACCATCTCAAAACCCTACAAGATACTCTGCACAAAGAGTTCTTAACTATACCCTCCTAGTTCCTATGCATCTCTCTACTAAGTTTCTTTGTCCTCTTTTTTTGTTCAAATCCAAACACATCCTTATATAGGATAAGAGCTCGCCTTACCATCCTTCCAGAAGCAAGCCCACATGTCGAATGTCATCATCTTTGCCATACTCGAGTGTCCAAGCCATGCAGATGCCACCTAACCATAACAACCTCTACTCTCCAGCCCGTAACCATAATGATTACTATTCTGGAATATTCTCTCTCATGGAATATTCTTTTCTTGAGTCTCAAGTCTCCATGTAACAACCTTATCCACTCATCATTATTTTTATCCATAGCTTCATGTGTTTTCCATGTGATGCCATAACACAAAATATGGCTAAGACCTTAAACCCTTGTTCTGCTTCCGCGCGCCTAGTTCCAACTCAAACCCTTTCCTTGCACACTTTTCCCTAAGCGCCTTCCTCTTGTACTTCCTTTCATGATCGTTGACATTCTTCCTTAGGACTTATTCAATTCAGGGCCCAACATTACCCCACACTACACGTGTTATCTATCCTCAAAAACACTCTACTCTTTCACCAAAGAATAAAGAATATGAGAAATGAAATAATCTACAATTGAATAAAGAATGGAAGAATAAAAGGATCCTGCTACTGTTTGCATAAGGAGTGGGAAGTATCTCTTCACGGATGCTTCAATTTTATCCCAAACATCTACCTCATCTTGTGCTTGTTGAATTAAATCACCCACCAATGCGCTAACTTCATCAAAACTTAGTTCATCTCCCTTAGCCTTCAACGTATCTATGATGTTTTCCATCTACTTTCTAAGGTCACCTAATGTGTCCATCCTACGAGTGACTTGGGGGTACAATTCCTTTAGTTTATTTTTAATCAAAACCCTCAAGGTTTTGATCACCTTTGATTTCTTCTCGACTTCTGCCAAGATCTTATCTCACTCCACCCTATTGCCCTTATTTTTCTCTTAAAACTCCTTCAGATCCACCTCATGGCTTATAACCAATATATTTTCTACTCTATCTCTGTTGCCACAATTTTCATACAAAACTTTACCCATTTACGTCGCGGTCTTCATTGAGGCAAGGAGCTCGAGTACCAAGTTATTATCTCCCCAATCTTCAAATTTTCTTCTTCCTTCTGGTGCATCATCACCTCTTATGCCGAATCCAATGCAAGTGGTTGCCTCTCCATGGTGAGTATGTGTGTCAATTCTTCCAAGCATTGCATGGTCGAATCATACTTCTACTCAGGAGGGGCTAGATCCAGTGCTTTAAGATTATGAAATTTGAAATAATGTCTACCTTCTTGTGGACTTCACACACCTTCACCTTTTCATCCCTCAGCTCACACCTTAACTATGCATTGATCAATTCCTTTTTTATCTCCCTATCCCTCTCAATGATCTCCTCATTCTTTTTCTCAAGCTCATCCTCCAAGACTCTTATTATATCATTTCTGCTAAAAATTCTTGCTTCCACCTCCACCGACACTTTGTTGAGCGCATTAAAGATATGTTCATCAGATAGTCATTAGGCATCTACAATAGGATTTACCCCTTCAATGTATGGTGTCTCTATCAATGCATCCTTTTAACCTCGAACTCGGGCTCATCAACGTGGGACTCAAAATCCTAGGATAGAATTTTCCTTGTGTGCAGTATGCACTCCTTCATCAAAATATGACCAACATAGGAGTTGGTCTGTGGGAAATGTGCTTTGGAAGCACACGTGCACTACCTTGTTTGGATCATTAATGTAAGTCATGGCGTGTTCCTGCGCCACTACTACACCCTTTCCACCTATGCGTGATGCCTTGGGGACACTTATTGTTAGGCTAGGATCTCCCCATGCTTCCATACTCTTTCCCTACACTCGCGCTCTCCTTTGTTTCCTTTAGCACTTCTTGGCATTGCGCTCCACCTCGTGCTCCACTAATTGTTGTATAATACCCGCCACCTCCTTCTCTATTGTTTCATTTATCTATTCTATGGTCGGGGTCGGGTCTTTTGAGCATGCATGTCTACTTCCTCACTTTCTCCTTTGTTATGGGTGCCCTCCTCATACTCATTCTTCTCTTCATCCCTTTCTTCATCGATTCATGTACATCGTACACAGGAGGATTATGAGCTTCCTCATTTTCTTCCTCAGTCTCTTGGCCTTCCATGCTCTCCATCTCCTCCGAGTCCAAACATTGTGCCACCCTTTGCTTCTTCTTTACTAGTGACTCCTCTAACACAAGGGACTTCTCTTTCTCAGGAAACTCTTTCACAGTGGACTTCTTCCTTCGAGTGTAAGTGCTCATGCCCACACCGGATTCTTGTGCCCCCACAATCTAAACTATATGCGCACTCAGTGCCTTTTCTATAGGAGTATCCTCTCATTCTCTCTTTATTTATTACTACTTCCTTTCTTATGGTGGGGTCCTCTAGGATGGAAACATCATCCTCAACATATGCACCCTTTTTAAACTTGGGCCTGAGGTGTATATACAACCTCGCTACTTTCTTCCCATAATAGGTAGTGACGTAGGTTTCAACATGTGTATGTCATGAGAGACATACTTCTCTACATAAGCACACTTCTTAGGGTATATCAAATTTGGTGCAGTGTGCGGTACTCTTGGTCTACCTCACTTAGATCAAATCTAAGCTTCTTGGCCTCCTTAAACCTATTGACCACACTTTGAAAGTACTTGCACTATGAAGGAGAATAGAAATTTACACCAAGGAATCTTGGTGTCATTTGTCAAAGTAAACTTGTCAATACAAAAGTGCTAATATATAGCAAACTCAACTTCTCCATCCACCAATGTCGACAACTGCTCAGGTATTCTCCATTCTACCCCACAATCTAAACTATATGTGCACTAGATGCCTTTTCTGCAGGAGTATCCTCTCGTTCTCTCTTATTTATTACTACTTCCTTTCTTCTAGTGGGGTCCTCCGGGACGGAAACATCATCCTCAACATATGCACCCTTTTTGAACTTGGGCTTGAGGTGTATATACAACCTTGTTGCTTTCTTCCCCGCAATAAGTAGTGACGCAGGTTTCAACATGTGTATGTATGAGAGACAAACTTCTCTACATAAGCGCGCTTCTTAGGGTATATCAAAGTTTGGCGCAGCATGCGGTACTCTTGGTCTACCTCACTTAGATCAAATCTAAGCTTCTTGACCTCCTTAAACCTATTGACCCACTTTGAAAGTATTACACTATGAAGGAGAAGGGAAATTTACACCAAGGAATCTCGGTGTCATTCGTCAAAGTAAACTTGTCAATACAAAAGTGTTGGTATACAACAAACTCAACTTATCCATCCACCAATGTCGACAAATGCTTAGGTATTCTCCATTCTACCCCACAATCTAAACTATATGTGCACTTGGTGCCTTTTCTAGGAGTATCCTCTCGTTCTCTCTTATTTATTACTACTTCCTTTCTTATGGCGGGGTCCTCCGGGATGGAAACATCATCCTCAACATATGCACCCTTTTTGAACTTGGGCCTGAGGTGTATATACAACCTCACTGCTTTCTTCCCCGCAATAGGTAGTGACGCAGGTTTCAACATGTGTATGTCATGAGAGAAAACTTCTCTACATAAGCGCACTTCTTAGGGTATATCAAAGTTTGGCGCAGTGTGCGGTACTCTTGGTCTACCTCACTTAGATCAAATCTAAGCTTCTTGGCCTCCTTAAACCTATTGACTGCACTTTGAAAGTACTACACTATGAAGGAGAAGGGAAATTTACACCAAGGACTCTCGGTGTCATTCATCAAAGTAAACTTGTCGATACAAAAGTGCTGGTATACAACAAACTCAACTTCTCCATCCACCAATGTAACAACTTCTCAGGTATTCTCCATTCTGCCCCAAACACATCACACATTTGTTTATACCATTTCTCCAAGTGCACCTTATGAGTAATCATCATTTTGTCACAAGTGTAGGCTTCAAATATTTTAGCAGGGGAGGGGTCCTCATCTGAGTACTCCCAAACATATTTATCCAGCCCATCGGGCACTCCAATTTATGAAAAACACAATGGTGATAAGGACGTTACCATACATAATATTTTCTTATCATGCACAGTGTCTATGATGTCCTCTCGTAATAAAGGTTGAGAGATTGTAGATTGTTCCCTCTGAAATCTTGTGATAAACATTCAACCACCTCTTGTTTATCTATGTCCACCTCTCTTTCCCATTCAACTTGGTGACCATATGTGCAGCCATCTTCATCACAACATCGGTGATCGAGTTGATATCAAAGTAGCGTGAACACTTCTTGTACTCATATATCACAGTTGTCTTCTTGATGGCATCCTTATTACCTAAGTCATCATCCAATGACTCTCCTTTGCAGATAAGGCTAGTGTACCTGGAGATGAGTTGAGTGGTCAAACGCATTCTCCTTCCTCAAAATAAAAATAGTCCTCATGGACACACATCCACCACCACTAGTATAACCTTTCGGGCTTTCCAAAATAGGAAACTCATAGAGTTGCAAGAGTCTAGCCTTCTCCATCTTGGTCTTCACCTCATCATCATACACGGATTTCCATCCTGTGTCCTCCTTCCCATGGGGCAACCAACTCTAATGCCATTTCCTTTTCAGTGGTGCTCGTCTGATGGTTGTAGTCACTCACGGCCATCTTGCATATGTGAGACACCCATTCCTTCCCTAAAAACACACCATCTGGGTATTGCATCTCTGCATACCACTCTTCATTAAAATTGGTCAAAACGGATGGTTTTCCTTTGCCCTTTCCTTTTCCCTTCTTTGGTGAAGTGTTCTCTCCCTTCCTTGGTACCATTTCTCTTCTCCTCGGACCTCTGTAATCCCTTCCTTGTGTCTAGTTTCACCACTTGCTCAAACCCTCGGCTCCACTCCTATGAAATCTCCTCAAAACTCATGCCCTAACTTTGTAAACCCTAACCTAGAGCACCCTTTTTCCACAAGGTAGCGTAATCACTCGAGGAATTCACTAAATAACCTCCTTAGCATACGCTCATGTACTCTACTCCCAACTAGTTCACAAATCTGTCAATTTTTCACCTTTGCACACCACTTTTCACAAAAAAATTCGTAAGAATGCCTTAGATCGCAAGAGTTCTTCAATATCAAACGCAAGATGAAAAACAATAGTCTTTCCCGACCTTCTATTTATAGTTTCCCATTTTTCTCCACATTAAACTCCATGCCACCTACCACCATACCTCCGCATTAAATTCAACTTTTTCACACCGCTATCCCATGTGGATTTTATCTAGCGCTTTTCCTCCACGCGCAAACCTATGTGAAACTCTCATAACCTTCTAGCGTGCAAAAATTTTACTGACAACAAATCCTTGAGCGCGCTTACAATGCTGAAGGAAATCTTCCTCTACATCTAATTCTAGTTCTTGACACTACCTACCTCATGTTGTTCTGCACTTTTTACCCTTGTACGTGGTTTTCTCAAAGCCTTTTGACACCATTCTTCCACCATGAACATTTATGCTATGTTTTCCTCCATCCTACGTGCCTTTGAATTTATAACCCAGGACCACCAACCAACATTTCTCCCAGCACTTGCTTCTTACCGCATTCTTCTCTAAAGTTCTCCTTTACATTCCACCCCACACTAAATAGATGGGGTCCTCTATGCATAAAAACCCTTTGAGATAGTAAGTGGCTACTAGCACACAAGTGTGCCCACAACAAAATAAATCAAAAGACAAAGCAAAGCAATGATGAAGGGAAACACATGAAAGGGAAATTACATTAAGGGAAATCCTAAGCTAACTGGAAATACTACCTTATTTACAAACAAAAAGAAGACTTATTTATAGTAGGGCTTCAACCTACTCCCATTGAAATAATTTGGAAACCATGTTCCATCCAACACTTATAACTGGCAAGTGTCGGAATCAAGTATATAGGATATAATATATGGGCCTAACCAATGGACTTTGAATTTCATAGGATGGCGCAAAAACTTAGAATCATAAAGTAGAACCATCTGTCCAACCTCAAACTACTTATTCTTGATGTGTCTATCATGCCATGCCTTCTGCCTAGCTTTTTCCATTTTCTGACTCCATCATGTTATTGTACGTCTTTCATGCAACTAATTAACTTATCAATCCTTTCCTTAAGCACTTTTTCATCAGCTAAACCTCCTATGTGCACAATACACATAGTGATGGTAACATGAATTCAACAGTAACACAGCCTCCGCACCAAACACCAATTGAAAAGGTGTGGCCTTGTTCAATCTTTTATAAGTAGTCCGATATGACCATAACAAGGTGAAAAAAATTTATCATCCCAGTCTTGTCTACCAACATCACAAATCTTGGTCAATGTGTGACTCAAAATTTTGTTAAAAGCTTCTTGTTGTCCCATTAGCTTGTGGGTGATAAGGGGTAGTATTGTGATGGGCCACCATGAATTCTGCCAATAAGATTCTAACTGTCTCATTTAGGAAATGAGTACCCTTATCACTTGTTAAACTCAATGAACATCCATATCTACTAATTATATTCTCCCACAAGAATCTAGTTGATGTCGTCATCGTGTAATCCTTTGTAAATGCCGCTTCTGCCCACCATGTAAGATAGTCATGCATGTAATGATATAGCACAAACATGTCCTTCACGTGGCTGGGGAGATAGGGCCCATGAATTCAATTTCCCACTTCTCAAATGGATTTGCACTGCAATAGGCCTTAATGGAATTTCATCTCTTTTCCTTGGTTTACCAAGGCGCTAGACAATGGTCACAATCCTTACAATACTTGATACAATCCTTGTAAACCATTTCCCACCAAAGGCCAGCTAAAAGGATCTTGTGCGCGGTCGCATTCCCCACATAATGTCCTCCTGCAATTCCACCATGAGCCTCTTCCATGATTGCAGTGCGCTCATGTTCTAGTATGCATCGGCAAAAACTTCATCACGACCTAGCTTGTATAAGTCTCCACCAATTAACATATAGGGTGTGACGCATATGGCTAATGCTTCCTTCTAATGCCTTCATCCCCTCTGGCACCACACCCATTCGTAGGAACAAATAAATATCTTCTAAGTCTGAGGGCGCGTGCTACAACCTGAACAACTATGCATTTGGCATTGTATCCCCAATGCTCTATGTGCATCCTCACCTGAAGTAATCATTGACAAATGATTAGGTCCCAAATTACTTTTCCCGGTTTCACTATGACCATAAACTCAAACTCCTAAAATAATAGTATCCCACAATATATGCGCCCTTGCAAAATGAGCTTGTTCACTAAGTACTTTAATGTCATGTGGTCCGTGTAGAAAATAAAAGGAGTTGCTAGCAAATACTACCTAAATTTGTGTAGCGCATAGATCATCGATAATGCCTCGTGTTGTGTGGTGGTATAATTATGTTTTACTAGAGTAAGCTTCCTACTAGCAAAGCACAAGGGATGATCAAAAATCCCCTCTCCAGGTTGTGCTAAGACTGCTCCAATTTTCATACCCAAGCATCAACATGTACATGGAATGGCTTATCCCAAGAAGGAAAGCATAAGATGGTCGTGGTAGTGAGTCTATCCTTCAACATGTTAAAATCTATCTGTTGCACCTCATCCCAATGAAATCTCCCTTTATGCTTCAACAACTCCTCCAATGTGCAAAATCTTGGCATAGCCCTTAATGATTTTTCTGTAGTACCCCATATGTCCTAGAAATCCATGCACGACACTTTGATTGGTAGGCTCCTCCAACCCCAAAATAACAACAATCTTGGCAGGATCTACCAATAAGCCCTCTTTGCATATGATATGACCTAACAAAGTGCCAAATGGAGTAGAAATGACACATTTCTTGATGTTAAGGGAGATACT
Source organism: Taxus wallichiana var. yunnanensis (assembly GCA_018340775.1). Lineage (NCBI taxonomy): Eukaryota > Viridiplantae > Streptophyta > Pinopsida > Cupressales > Taxaceae > Taxus > Taxus wallichiana. The sequence goes on along the minus strand of CM031244.1, from coordinate 538,281,119 downwards.
TAGCTACCTGCATCTCTCAAACATTAACCTCAGATATTCACAATAGTCCTTTACTAGTCTGTAAACCATCTAGTCATCTAGGTAGACTTGAAGAAACTTGTGAATGAAGTCTTGGAAGGTCTACACTACAATGCGTGAAAACACAACGTGTGCATTCTTAAGCCCAAAGGGCATAATAGTATAGGAAAAGCTTCCCCACTCTATTTTGAAAGTGGTTTTCTCACGGTCTTCCTTCACAATTCTAAGTTGATGATATCCGGAGAATCCATCTATAAACGAGTATATCTCTCACCCCGTGACACCTTCTAAAATCTCCTCGGTAAATGGGGTTGGAAAAGGATCTATGACACACATTGTATTCAAGTATCTATAGTCAACACAAATCCATATTCTCCCAACCTTTTTTATACTAATGACCATCGGCTTATCCACTCAGATTATTCAATGGCTTCTATCATACTAGATGTGATCATCTTGTCAATCTCTTCCTTAACCTTGACGTGCAGATTCGGGTTCATCCTATAAGATCTCTTCCAAATCGGGCATGCACCCTCCTTTAGCTTGATATTCATTTCTCCCAATGAGGGGTGAACTCCTTTAAGCTCATGGTACCCACACAAAAGCTTAATAATCTTTGAGACCTCTTGGTCCATCCAGTACTCCCCAATGATAGCTTCTTTTGGTTCCACTTTTGTACCAATGGTAACCTTCTTTGTCTTCAATGGCTTATGGTAGGTGTGCACTCACTCATCAGTACTATCCATAACCTCATGCATACCCTCAATATGGTTAGCATCCAATTTCTCCACCTCTTCATCATCTATCAAGTAGACCAACTTTCCTTTCTCTTTCTCCAGGAAAGCGCACTCAAGTTGTACTTCCTCTTGATTCTTCCTCATCAAAGCGCATCCAAAGTAAGATCCCCTAACAAATCCAGTATTTTCCTCTGACATGGCACTATCTCCCATAGTAAGGCATTTGACTACTTAATGCCTCATTCACCAATGGCTTACTACTCTTATACTCAAACATTTGAATCATACCCACTTTAGCTCTTGCCAATTCCCTGTCTGGCGAAAGAGCTCTGAATGAATGTACCACGCACATGCACAACCGTGTAAGGTGGAATAGAACTTATGCACCCATAGTGATGGAGGCAAGGCTTCCGGTCCTCCCATCCAATATTTTTCACATTCCTGATGTGGGACAAGGCGGCTCCTTCCCATGATAATCTTGTATAGTAGAGGGTGCATTGCTATTTAGAAATCTAATAGAGAATGTGATTCTCACTTCACGCCACTCCAATAGATTGTCTTGATGTGTCACCCACCAACACACTATTTTCTGTGCAAGGTATAGGTTTGCATATTTCTCCTTTCAATCTAACAAGTCCACTAAACTTCCATTTCTTACAAAAAAACATCAGGGTTGCCTTCCCCAGTATAACTAGGTAACCATCTTCCTCCCAAGTGCCTAACTGAGCATGCCTTTGACAACTCTGTTTATTGTGCCCCTCATTTTCCTTCCCACCAGCTCATAGGTCCCATGCACCTAATTGTCACATGCAACACTGGTTGTATCACTTATAGATTGAGCATCATCCCACTAAATGACACCTTCCTCTAATGGTGCGAACATAGATCCTATCTAGGTCCTCTTCTCCCAAGGGTTACGTATAGGGTGCAAACTTCCCATCCATAAGTGGAATGATGATGCGTGTGTCCTTGTTCTCGAAACTTATGTATCCCTTATTAAATCACAAGTCAACATTATTATTGTAACACTAGGGGTGCCCAAGTAACACTGGAAAGTTATCCACCTCAGCAAGCGCTAAGACTTCAAAATATCCAATGAACGTTTCCCTTAGATGGTTATAGACACATCCTTTAACACATTGATGGGCATACCCTTTGTTCTATTTGCCATATACAACACATTTGAAGATGGTTGTAATGGGGGCCTTCCCATTTGATTCCATGTGTCCAAAGTGAGAACATTCACTTCCACACCCGTTTCAATCAGAATATTACTCAAGAGCCATCCATCAATAACTGGGTTCAATGTTATCTCTTTTTCATAGTCAATAGTGTGAGGTAGAAGATTAACATGCAAGACCTACCTCTCACGCTCACCTCCAGTGCTTGGTACTTTTCCTCTCAACCACTCTCCTAATAGAGGGATGATATTCTCTTGGTGTAGCATTTTACATACTTCTCTAACCTCATCTATATCCATCTGGGGGACTTCAGCACTTTTCTTCTACTCCAAATTATGTGACTTCTCCTTTAGACATTGAATCTCATCTTGAAGACTCCTAATCACATCCATGGTCTCTTGGTAGACTTCCTTTTGATGAGTCAGATCAGGATATTTCCCATGTAACACCTCTTCCTTAGTGATGAGAGACCTTTGCTTTGGAATCTCCCTTGTGTGCACACCTCAACTCGCTTGGTCACCAAGACAACTTCTAGTTCAAGGTTTTGCACCAACCTAGGCATCCACTGTGGATCATCACACTTCACACTCACCATCCCCACCCCTGTCCTTCTTCTAGTTTTGGGTCATGTGTTCATATAACTCTGGGAACTCTTCATAGTTGTGTTTATTTCCACACCATGAGCATTGCAACAAGTTTGGACACTCATGCTTGTAATGCTCTATAGATCCATAGTCATAACAGGTTCCATGAGGAAATTCACTTCTTCCTCCTCTCACGGTTTCCATGGCCTCGAAATCCACCTCGAAAGCCTCTACCTCAACCTCCTCCATCTTCGTGCCCTTCATAATGAAAACCATCATCCTTGGATCTACTTGCAATACTAGTCTGATGCACACCAGTATAAATGGCATCATGTATTTTGTCAATCAATCTACAATCCTTGGTGTCATGAGTAGTAGAGGTGTAAATCTTGCAATAGCAAGACACATTCTTACAAATTTTGCACTACAAAAATGAGCATCTACTTGTATCATGATCTTTGTGGAAAATATCACAATCCAATGTCATGGCACACACCGATATTCATGGGAAATTGTCCTTTGTGTGTCCCTCTACTTCACAATCCATGCACCATAAGCCATTGTGAGTCTCATGAGTTGAGTTTGCAGACAATTTTTCTAGCTGCTTTTCCATGGCACCAATCTGGGCTTCTAGGAATAGACTAACTCTGGTATCAACTCTTCCCACTACCTCAGCGCACAAGGCACCCTCCAAGGCCTCACGCAGATCTGTGAAGGTCTTATGTGAAAGTGCCCTCATGAATGATGTGATCAATCCTCCGACGAACCACTGAGCATGTTGTGAAAGATGAATATCATAAGACAACTTAGATAGGAGAGTTTCAAACATGTGTCATACTCCCACACACTCTCTTCCATTCCTTTTTGAATCTCCTTCAATGCACCGATGCTCTTCTATTCAAACTCAAGAATGTGGAGCTCCACCAAAAATGTATCATGCAACGTGATGTAATCCACCACCGTCTAGTGTGAATCATACTTCTGTACTAGCTATGCGCGTGCCCTTGCAATGTAGTTGCAAACTGACTTGCCTTCCTCTCTGGGGAAATGATTCCCTTGGTGCGTCATAGTAACTCGCACTTGTGCACATGCTCTGCAACATTTTCCATACCCTTATAGTTTAGCAAATGCAAATACATCTCAAAGAACACTTGCTGAGGTGGTTGAGGCCCTTATCCACCAGATCCAGAACCTTGACATCCTCTTGTATTTCCTCCACCACTAGCACCACTAGATCCACCAGCACCTATCCCTCTAGATCCTTCTCTTGTTGCAGGTAAGGCACCTATGATGCAGTTGTTCCCTGCGAACCTACTACCACGCTAAACTACGCACACACAATCTGCAAAGTTGAACCACTTCTAAATGTGGTGCTCAAACTTGTACCCATACTTTACCCAAATGTTGTACTAGACAGGATACCTCTGAACACAGGGAATGACTGTGCGGCCATAGATGTACCGAATGAAAAATTATATCTCCTAGGTGGCACTCGACCACCAATGCCAAGACCAACCAAGTTAACAATACTTATCTCTAGATTTGGAAAACCAAGCACCATGGTTTGGTCACCAGGTGGGTCTAGATATGCACCTATGGCTCTCCCTTCTCCAAACAATGATCTATCACCAGAAGCCAAGGGGTCTCTCTTTTGCGCTTGCCAAGATGGGGTAGGATAGACTACTTAGATCCCATGCCTTTCACACGAACCTCAAATCCTTCCCATAACATCTTCCTCCATAAATCCATTTCTCCTCCAACTTCACGTTGTCTCTCTAACTCCCTCTCTCGAGCTTCATTATACTTGAGTTGTCTCTCTTCTCTCTCCATTTCAGTCGCAAGGTTTGCCATCTTTCTCCACACTAGCTTTCGGGCCCCACGCTTAGTGGGAAGTTAGCCAGCCATATCAAGTGCCTCCAAACTCAAATTAATAACTAGGATCTTGATAGCTAGAGGTATGGCTCACAAGAATGATCCTCTTGGCTCCCTCAAGAATTCAAACTCAACAACCTCCAGACAAGAATACGTAGAGACCTCATATTCTAGAGTATAGCTAGTCAATAACCTACTCCACCATTGATCCACAACACGATTCCAAGTCAGATCAAGATCATGCAACCTCTAAAACTCTTCCTGGGTCCAAACATGAGGTCTATAATACCAACTTGACCTTGATGCATATGTTGATAGCCATTCATACAACTCTACTAGGAAACAATAGAAGAAGGTCTTATACGACTCATGATACAAGTGATCCTCTACCCATTTTTGTGCATCAAACTTAGGTCTGGTGTTAAATATTTGAAAAAACTCATCCTCTTGTGCTTTTGAGCCACACTTCGATGTTTTCCAAGGTCAAGTGCTCTATCATTACACATTATTCTCACAAAAACTTCAAAAGAGGTCCCAACAATGAAACCAAAATGAATTCATATTTCATATACCTTCTTTCTACCCCAAGTGCGTCGACCTATCACCCAATATGCATTGGGCACTCACCCAAGGCACGTAGGGTGTCGAGCCCCTCCTTTATGTGAGCTTTACGAGAATGTTCCACCATTAATGGAGGATGGGTTGCAGGAACAAAAATATATGCATTCACTCAAAAATAGAAATTACAGATACTAGATCTAGGCACAAATGGACCATCAATGGAAATAAACATTGTAATAAGCATAAAGAAGCTAGATCTAATCCATAACAACATGAATAACACAAGGGTTTATACCCATAAACAAGGATATCTAGAATAACACATCATATATTGATTTATAAATATTTACAATAGCCTCATTACATCACAAGGGTCATACAAACTAAATATATCAAGAAATACCATCTCAAAACCCTACAAGATACTTTGTGCAAAGAGTTCTTAACTATACCCTCCTAGTTCCTACGCATCTCTCTACTAAGTTTCTTCATCCTCTTTTTTGGTTCAGATCCAAATGCATCCTTATATAGGATAAGAGCTCGCCTTACCATCCTTCCAGAAGCAAGCCTGCATGCCAAATGCCATCATCTCTTCCATACTCAAGTGTCCAATCCATGCAGATGCCAACTAACCATAAAAACCTCCACTCTCCATCCCGAAACCATAATCATTCCTATCTTGAAATATTCTCTCTCATGGAATATTATTTTCTTGAGTCTCATGTCTCCATGTAATAACCTTATCCACTCATCATTATGCCTATCCACATCTTCACCTATTTTCCATGTGACGTCATAACATAAAATCTGGCTAAGTCATTAAACCCTTGTTTTGTATCCGCATGTGCCCTAGGTCCAACTCAAACCCTTTCCTTGCACTTTTACCTGAGCGCCTTCCTCTTGTACTACCTTCTAGTGCATGCTGACCTTCTACCTTAGGACTTAGTCAATTCAGGGCCCAACAATACATGGCATGCGAGGGTGGCGATTTCATACGCATTTGAGAGTAGGGTTTCTCTCTAGCTATAAGGGTAATGGTTAAGAGTTCCCTCATTAATAGTCCTGATAGTGTCATCCATCAATAGAAATTAGATTCAAGGATTGCAATTGGATGGTATTCAATCTATTATATAAGACAAAGACATGACTTAAAAGTTAGAAATAAGGTAATAATTAAATACCAACATGTCCCACACCTATTCCATGGCTGAAATTATTCATACCAAAATAATATTTGTTATTTGTGCTTCACATTATTGTCTTCATCTCACTTGCATCATCCGTGTGAGTGAAAGTTGTGCTTAAAGAGTCAAAATAGAAAATGTGGGAAATCTAATAGGCTACTCGTTCAAAATCCAACCACAATGTTTTCTCCTTGGTTGTGATTCTATAAAATTTTGAATATTTTATAATGAATCTAAATGTACAACAATGTATTAAATGAAGTATACTGAAATGTAAAAAATGCTAAGTAATTGATTTAATTTATAAATGAAAGGAAATGGGAAGAATGAGGTACTTACCTGAATTTAACTTACCTTGTAGTGATCCGGGATTGAATAGAGTGATGAGATTCAATGTCTAAAAAAATTCAAGGACCAAGATTCAACAATTGTTTAAGTTGCAATTATGTTAGATGTCATTTTGTTTAAAACTGAGTTTTATGGACTAACATTGCCTTAACAAAGTTGTGGTTTTAAGTGTGAAATTACATGTTTTAACTTAGAAGAAAAACAAACATTTTTTTGGTTTGTGACGTTTTGCAGGCCGTTAAGGAATGCATCCTAGTGTTATACAAACCATTAATTTTTATCAAAACAATTTTGACTGTTTGACGATACGTAGCAATTATTTATTGGCGTGCTCTTCGTCACTTATCAAGACAGATAGTCCTGCGGTCTTACAAGTTCTGACAATCCCAAACGAAAATTCAATGTGGAGTTTTTTCATTTGTTTGTCGTTCGCAAATTGATAGGACATAGTTTTGCGGTCTTACAAGTTCCTACAATCCTGAAGGAAAATTAAACGTGGAGTTTTTTCTAACCTGAAAAAATTATAGTCATTCTAACCTGAAAAAAATTTCCAGACTCTATCTGGGCAGCACATATAATGTATCCTTCAATAATGATGTGAAGAGCCTTCCCAGTTTCTCCTCTTCTTCTGGGATCTCATGGTTCAACTTTTTAATATGACTAAAAAAGTCAATCATATACTTCAGGAGTTGTAGGCACTGGCTCTGGTTTTCTAACACTTTTTCAACTTTCTTTAACAAATATGCTATGACAGATAGCCCTCTAACAACCCAATGAATTTTACCCACTTGATTAAGAATATTTACAACAACTTTTCTTGTTTCTCTTATCTTGTGTAATTATGGGGGCCTATATCAAATGTTATGAGTGTGTAAGCTGAAAATGACACAATAAACTCCAGAGCTTTAAACAACGATCAGAGATGGGGAAAATGTTGAGAGCATACAATAAAATTGCATGTTTTATATTCATTGATTGAATGAGAAACAAACAAATAGTTATAAAACACCCCCTCCCCCTAGCTTCTTTTCTCAAGTTTTAGCATATGGTAACCAAGGAGAGTTGAAGTAGAGATTGACATTCTAGTTTTAGGTTGGAATGATTCTGAACGAAGTGATGCGGCTCTACCCAACAGCGGTTTCAGTGTTAAGGGAAGCTCACAAAGATATTATATTAGGGGACCTTTCGATCCTTGCAGGCACATAGGTTGTTTTCCCATTGCTTGCATTGAATCGTGATATTGCTCTGTGGGGCGAGGATGCCTCTGAATTCAAACCTGTGAGATTTAGCCAAGGATTAGCCAATGTTGCAAAGGAGAGTTAATAAAATGAAATATATAATTTATTAGTTGAGTGAAAGGTAGATTAACTGACTATTTGCAAAGAGATTATACAATTGATACTTTAATTCTGTCAATGATTAAACATCTTATATATTTAACACTTTTTTAATGTTAATTTATGGTAACCGATAGACAAGTCAACAAGAATATGTTCTTTTATTCCCAGCTTATCCAGTTGTTTACTGAGACCCCACCTCACCCCAACAAGGCAGTCAATGTAGCCAACTTTTTAACCTTTACTCTTCTAACACTGGGGGTTGCATAACATTTCTAACTCTTAATTCAATACTTTGCTCTTTAATTTTATCAATAGAATTTTGTGTGGTTTGTGGTTTCAGTTAGGAATGATTCTGAACGAAGTGATCCAGCTCTACCCACCAGCGGTTGCACTGTTAAGAGAAGCTCATAAAGATACTATATTAGGGGACCTTTCAATCCCTGCAACCTGCATAAACACAAAATCAATGCTAGAAAATACTTCACAGAGTGCTTCATATATTAAACACAACATGGCAATTGAAATCTGACATGAAAGAGGTAATTACCATGATTTAGGCATGGTCATCATAGATAAATTTAAACAATTGTTTATAAGTGGGAGAGAATTTTACCTTAAATGATGCAAAAGTAGCAGCATGAGCTTATAGAGCCTGACTGCACTGTTGATCTACATAAAACAACTACATGTTCCCTTTAACAAGTTGTGGCCTCTATCCAAAGAATATTATTATTGTCAATTATAAAGATGAAAATTATTTGTATGGGCATCTGGAGCACCGAAAGCATGCAGCCCACCATTGTTATGATAATAAAGAAACCTTTACAAACTCCTATAACTATGCCACAACTCAAGAATTACATTACCTGTCTAGCAACACCAAGAGATTGAAGTCCACGTTCAACAAATTTATCAATTATTGAATGCACCTTATTTCTCATAGCTTGTGTGCATTTGCATAAGACTCATTCACCAATATGACAAAGGACCTCACATATATGTGTATTCATGAGACATAGATATTAGAATAAGCCTACAAATTTAATAATACAAATCTGATTAGAAGAACCCCGCATGAATTTGCATCACACATCCGTGAAATTAAAATATGGGATGGATTTTCATCACACATATGTGAAATTAAAATTTCTTATCCACATTTATTGTACATGGCTCTTAAAGGAATAAGAATGAACTCGACATAAAAGAAAAGCTCAAGAAATAGATATAATAGCAAGCCTTGAAGTGCAATCTCCAAGAAGTGCGATCAGTACTCACGTGCATGCAAGTCTTCAATATAGACAAGTTATTAGGTATGTTGAAGACACATACAATGTATGTATCCTCATGAAGTTATTGATTTCATTGGTAAGGTATAATTCAAATTTTTACAAGTTCACTAGTATACTTAAAATTCAAATCATAAAACAACCAATAAGTTCACTGGTAATGAAATAGCCAATAATTCATAAAATAATAGTCATTTTAAATCTATTTAGCCGGATAGGAAAAATGTCTATTATTTTTGTCCTCTTTGAAACTATAATAGATGGTGCAACATGATAATCATCCTGAACTCTTGTATGTTGGATTTCTGGGTTGTTTTCCAGATGAGTTGCAAGAAGGTCAATCGATTCATTTTGCCCAACAACAAAATCATCACATCATTCGATGGCATTTTCATGTTCACTGTTAGTTGCACCCTTTAAGGAGTTTGATTGTTGCACATCCTATTAAACAACATACTTTAGTTAATTAAACTACCACAACATTGATACTTAAATGTTTTATTATTTCATCAAATACTATAATAAACTTACCTCAGATTCATGCTCAATGACCAATTTCTCCCCTTGATCTATCATATGTTGTCGGAGGCCTTGGGAACCATGCATTAAAGCATATTTCGATCTTCATCTGAAGCTTCCTTTCGAAATTGGTGAACCTAAGTGTACAAAGACATTTTAATTTATCAAGTATCATTTGTCATCCAATACATTCAAGTCACCAAAAAATATTAAAAAATAAATGAAATTATTCACTTACCAAGCTCCCACGAATACTATTATACCCACCTGACCCCAATTTATGGAACCCAATACTTGACAACCTAGCTTGGGTAGCCTTTGTTGTATCTTGAAGGTGTCGTTTACCTCCTTCTCGTGCAGATGGCATGTAGTTTGGATTTTTGAAGGAATTTCTCTTGAATTTGGCATCTTTGATAAGCTCATCCCATGTTGTTTGGTTAGTGATCCAAGCTGGTTGGGGATATCTCAGGTTATTTGTTAGCTTTGATATTATTTTGTCTCTTTTAGAATGAATGAATTTCCATGCATAATCCATTATGAAATCCTTGTTAAAACCGAGATTTCCAAACTCTTTTATGACATCTTCAAAGAGTTCATCTTTCTTAGAATTGGATTGCTTTCTCCAATCCACTTGTATGGTATTTCCAAATAGGCATTCTGCGCGATGAAATAGAAATTGGAAAATTTTCACCGCATTTCATCTTTTAAGACATTTCCATCTGCGGTTAACAAAATTGTAACCTCTTTCTTTCCTTTTGTGTTCACTGTGGAGATTTTTGTAGTCGTAGGGGTCACAATAGCTTTCCTTATAGGTACATCAAGGGGTATGCCATTTTCTTCCTGTATGTATAGAGCATGAATGTTTTATAGGACTATTGCAAACCATGCAATATGAAAAATTGATGTTATGACTATTTTATAGCACATGAATGATAAGCGGGACTCATTAGGAATATTTTATACATAATTAATTATCATAAGCATACCTCTTCAGTGCAAAGCAAGACTGTACTTTCCAGAATGTAGACTCCAATGCATGAATTTGCTTAGTTACTTCCTGTCTAACTTCATAAAATTCAGGAGTATTTGGTAGGAGTGTTAAAATTTTGGCTTGTGATTCTATGATACTTGTCAAGGAAGCATGTTGTGGTGTTGGAGGGTGAATTCGAAGAGAACCCACACATGAAGGGTTACTCCTTAACTTTGGTGCTATACTATGTGTTGGCATGCTTGACGGAATTGGAATACTAAATGTTTCAATGTTGGATGTAGAAAGTATGGTACGGGATTTACTTCTTGGGCACTCTCATGTTAGGATTTTCTAGTGCATATGTAGAGGGCCTGCCATGATCCTTCAAAATATCATAAAACAAAATTATTAATAGTAAAAAAACTTCAAAGTTGCATGTAACATTGAACAACTTCACTAACAAATGAATAATAACATATGCAATACTAAATTTCCATTTCATTTCATGTATCAATATATATATATATATATATATATATATATATATATATATATATTCAAAAGGACCAAAAGGTGTGCATCTTCATATAATCTTCAATAAATAAACATTTAATGAAACAAGGAAACATGTGCAATGTATGCATTGACATAGAGAAAAAAACATTAGCAATCCACTCATAAAATATATCAAATTGTGTTATTTCCTTACAATGATTTTAAGGTTTACATTATGATTAAATAAAATCATCTTCATCTGACATTACAATTTCCTCATCTGGAGGCATGAATACACCATAATTAATGGGCCCTAGATCCACACATAAATTAATACCATGGTTCTCATGATCTTCATCCCCTTCAGCCATAGGTAAATGATGATCAATAAACTCATCATGTTCATGTATTTGATCACCAAAATGTTGTTCTTGTCCTTTTGGAACTTCATCTTGTTCATATTCATCATCAATAGTCATGTTATCATCATCCTCCACTTGGTCATCTATGTCTTCAAGTGGATCTTCTACCTCTTCAATTACATCATGGCCTTCTACATCTTCGGAAAAGGTGACTTTTCGTCCTCTTGGATCATAATCTATCACAAAGGACCAGCGAGGGTGTTCTAAATTTGGAACAAGAAATATTTGACTGCATTGGTTTGGAAACACATAAGGTTCAGATGTAGATTCAAACCTCAATGTATTTATCATATTAAATCCATTCTCATGCAACAAAATAGTTTTGTCAAGGCCCACTTCAATGAGCCTATACGCTTCAACACGAAAAATAACTTTTTTAAAATATGTGAAATCAAGCTCTATTATATCCTCCAACACTCCATAATACCGAAGTGTACTCGTGATTGTGTTTGTGTCATATGCATGTGAATGACACTCCACTTCAAATGGTGCTTTGAATATCCACTATCATAAGTTTTCCGCTTCTCGTCGATCTTCTGATTCAAAAATGATGACCGCTAATCCACATTGCTTTGTAATATGTTACCTAACGCATATGTACATATTATCCAATTAGATTCAAGGACACAAAAAGTTAACTAAATAGTTTCAATGATAAAAAAAACTTTAGATTAAACAATATTCATCATAATACTTTATTTTTATATTACCTCCCCATTTATAGATCCTTTAACAAAATCTACTTGTTTTTTTGTCACTTTGCTTTCATTCCCTTGGTTGCCTCATGTTCAAAATTTGTCTTTAACCAATGCCATGAGCATCTATCCGCCATTTTCTCTTATGGCATGCAGAAGTCCTCTATTAGAGTTTTGACCATGTCTATTATATATATCAGCCCATGCTTTCTCATCTTCTATTTTCTTTTGTTCAGCATTCTTCTCCATCCATTCTAACATAAATTTAGAGTTGTATGAAACATACAAATGCAATGACTCCCACTCCTTAGCATCTACAACAAAAATTATTTAACTAATCATTGATCTAACCATTCTTTAAAGGATGCATCATACAATACTTAGGATTTAAAAACTACTACTAACATTTAAGATTACATTCTATCCACTTTGAAGTTCCTTGACCCTCTAGTTTTTTATCTCCAATGGATTGAGGTTGTTGATCACCCCATAATCTTGGAGCCTCCAGATGCAATTGAGGCAAGTACTCAGATAAATGAACCATGGTTTGAAAAACCATGTACCCTTCAACCATAGAACCTTCAGGTCGAGCTCTTTCCCTCACAAAATGTTTTAGGACCTTCATATATCTCTCTACAAGCCACATTGTCCTGAGATGGATGGGCCCACAGTGTTTAATCTCTTCTACCAAGTGTATAAGGTAGTGCTCTTGAGAATTGAAGAAACTTGGAGGGAAACACATTTGAATGTCACACATCAAAAGAGCATCATTCCTCTTCCAATAGTTCAGCTCATCTAGATGTATCTCTTTAGATGATACCCACCTATAAATTTTAGTAACAAGCATTAACATATCACCAGTTATAATATTTGCAAAGTATATGTTAAAACAATTATAAAGACATTGAAAATGATATTTATAGAAGGAAAAAAATTAATTATTGAATAAAAAATGATGGTTTATAATACCTCAAATATTTGGACAATTTGTAAATTGTTTGTGTGATGTCATGGTTGAAAGTGCTTTGTATTGACAGTAGGAAGCACATACTACACCAACATTGAAAAATAGTGTTTAAACTATATATTATCTTCTACATTACTAATATATTGAAAATTTTAATTATACTACCAAGAAATATAATATATCATGAATTACCTTTATCTAATTATGCCAATCACATGTTTTCATTCCGAAAACTCGAACCATCTCTTGTGAATACGGTTTTTAATGTCGCACCAAAACCAGTTGGAAATCTTATGGCACGCATAATATCAAACATATATTGTTTCTCCTCTCATCAAGAACCCATGACGCAGATCATGTGTTATTTTCATGTAACCACATGTTTGGCATCATATTGACGGTTTTGAGGTCCTTCCTTAATTTTATTTGGTCTTCATTGTTGGTTCCCTTTAGATGCTTCCATAAGCACTCTGCCACATTTTTTCAATATGCATTGTATCAAATAGATGAGCTATTGGGAGATGCTCATAATAATCTAACTTATAAAACTTAGATAGTCTTTTCATTCCCAATGGATAAGCTCTCCCTTCTTTTTGTCATATGTTGATTTCCACCTCAAAGGGTTCATCCTTTTTGGCGGCCTCCTTTCCATTGAACTTATTTTTCTCATGCATGCGATAACGATGGTTTTGAGGTAAGAAGTGTCTGTATTCATCGTACACGGTTTTTTTAAGATCCTTTGATTGCCTAGATACGATGTGTTTGGACCACATGATGGACAACCCTATTTCCCTTTAGTCTCAGTAGGCCTGAAAAATTAGTATGGAAACCATATTTAATTAATGGGCAACATAAATAGAATGATTAAAAATTAATATGATAAATAGATTACCACAACACATAGAGAGCCCTGAGCGTCATGAATTGTCCACATAAGTATTCCATGAAAAAGGAAGATCTTATCATTGCTAGCTCTCGATACATCATAGATGTTGACACCCTTCCATAATTCACATAGCTCATCAATGAGAGGCTCCATGTATGTGTCCATATCCTTCACCTAATGTTTTCCTATGAATAAAATGTGAATTAAAATTTAAATATATTCGTGTAATCAGTACATCATCTTCAAGAAAACATAGCGCTAAGAAGTTCATGTACTGGTATTATTAGATTTAGCATTGTATGCTCTTTTTCATTGCCATCCAAGGGGGAAGATTATTGTTAATAAGGAAAACCGCGAAACAAAGTATGTTGTTCTAAGATCTCCAAAAGGATTGACACCATCCATAGCCAATGAAATTCTTACATTCCTTGACTCATTTATTAAATCGGGACATTTTTCTTCAAGCTTCTTCCAATCTTTGCTATCAGCCACCATACACATGACACCATCTTGGCTCCTTCTTAGTGCATGATAGTCCATAAATTTTTGGGTAAGTGCAGCAAGTTGGGGGACAAAAAGGGGGTCATAAGTGGACGTCATATTGTAAATAACAACATAATATCAACTTGTAGGGATTATTAGCAATACATACACTCAAAATTAGAAAAACTTATAGTAATATGAATCGTAGCATCCAGAATCTAGTTTCTAAAATACTAATTTTTTAAAAAATGGACAAGATTAGCTATATTAAACACTCAAAATTCAATGACTTGGTATTTTTTTTTAAAAACGCCTATAAAATTATAGTCCGTTTGCCCACGATTTGGATGACCAAAAATTGATATATATTTTTATCCTTTGGTGAGAAGTTATATGCCACTATCTATCTTGGGATGGATTTTATTTTTTATTTTTTTGAGTAATATTTTATTTTTTATGATTTTTTCCGTGAAAGTGGTATGAAAACATAAAGAAAACAGAGCACTTTCCGTTTGCCCGCCATAACTTCATCAAAAAATATTGAAATCAAATAATTTTTTTTTAACATGTGTATAATTTCACCACGGTTGGGATGGTATAAGTTTTATCACATTTTGATAAGTGAAACAAAATTTACAGTCTTAAACCTAGACATAAACATTCACAGGAAAAAGTGTCTTAAAGACCTACTATTAGTAAAAAATTATAAAATGATATTTATCCTATTCTATTCACTTTAAAATCAGTATTTCTACAAAGCTAACAGTCTCCCCTATGCAATGGTACCATTTTTATGACATATTTTTTACTTTTCGGCATAGTTCAAGTCCATGGAATACTAAATTTGATGTTTTGTTGTTTTTAATGTGAAATTCAGGATTTGATGTCCACTTAATTGTCCCCCAACTTGGTGCACTTACCCTTTTCCAAATCCTTACATTTGAACATCCTCTCAAACCTCGCTGTTATTGGAATGTGGTGTAGAACCTTATAAGGTACTTTCTTGGACACTTGATCTTCACGATATCTATTGGTGAAACATATTGGGCATTGTTGTAAATTTTCATTTTCGCCATAGTATAAGACATGGTCATTTGGGCATGCATCATATGTTTTGTACTCCATCCCAATGTCTTTTATTGCTGAAGATACTTCCTTTTGTGAACGAGGAATCTTATTTTCCTTTGGAAGTATCTTATCTCGCCAAAAGTCTACATAAAACAACAAAAATCTTTATATTATTCACTATACACAATATTCAAAACTTGAATGACATGGAGAGATATAGTTTAGAGGATTTTAAAATATACCTCAAGATATCAATGAAGCATGTATTCGTCATTCCATGCATTACTTTCAAGTTCAAAATAACATAAGTGTTGCCAATACTGAGACAAATTTGCATTTGGGTAAAGAGGCATCCTAGCAAGTTGAGTTAGGGCGAATCATCAACTTCTTCAAAGATATGTGTAGAAGTCTTGTTAAAATTCGTTCACCCCATCCTCATTTAATTGAGAAGTGGTATCATCCATATATGTGTCTTCTCCTTCATTGTGAGTGTCACTATCATCGTTGTCATATGCCCTTTCATCAACATTATTATGAACTTGGATTGGCTAAAAATTACAATATTATTTAAAATAGTTAATAATAATGCGATATGAAAAGTTTATATTTTTTAATAATAAACATTTTTGAAATTTCATTATAGTATACCTCTTCTATATAAACTCCATACTTCGACCTACGGATACCAACGAGTCGGCGCTTCTTTAATTTTCTATTTTTGCACTTTTCACAAGTACAATATATCATTTCATTAAAATACTCATTTGTCCCTAGAGTAGGTCTCGAGTACATGTTCATTTGAACATTCGGATGAAGATATATTATTTTCCTGCATAAATCATATACTTTAAATAATGAGCATCTACCTCTCAACTTGAGACTTATATTTTTATAGTTTGGAAATGGGTAATTCCATTATGATGTTTCCATAAACTAAAATATCATTAGTTTGAACTATGAGATCATTTGTGCCATTATATACGCCATCTACTCATGAAAATTATGGTCCTTGGCCCTTACTTATCCATTTTTTGTAAGCTAAAATAGGGTCCATTATGAGTGTTATTTAAGATCTGAGTATTATTAAAAAAACTCATGACTATGATAATATTAATCTTCATTGAGATTCAATTCATTAAAGAAATAATACAAGTGGCAGAAAATGAAAGTACCTGTCTTTCCATTTTTTCCAAGAATAGTGGCTAATTGGGTAATAGTGTCCTACAAAAAAAAGTAACACTCGTGATAATAATACAGAAAAATATTTTTTAAAAATGAATAAAAGTATCTACACGTTCTAATTATTTACCAATATATCTAGGACTAGAATGTCATCTTATCTTACCTTCTTGCACTAAAGCCACTCCACACCAACTAGAGCAAGAGAAGACAATGAAACCTGGAAAAAAGGAAAAGACGAAGAAATTAGACAAGGAAAAGCAATCTAATTTATTAAAAATGAAAACAAAATAGCATGAGAAGGTCCACATATTCAAAACCATGCTGCAATAAGACCTACGATAAGTTACAAGGTTAACTTGGAAGCAAACTTGAATCTTGGAACTTATCATAGGTCTTTGTTTTCATTAGAGATAAAGTAGATTGCTTTTCATTGTCCAGTATCCAGTATCAATCCAATTTATACTCTACAAGCTCCATCATTATAATATCTAATGACCAAATATGTGCCTTGAGAAGAGGCTTCTCTGCCCAAATGTACAAGTCATGAAATATTTTAATTCCTTTCTCAAATGAAAGGAGGGCAGAGAAGCCTCTTATCAAGGCACGTATCTTGTGATTATATATTATAATGACAAGAGATTATTCTACTTTATTATTGTGTTACTCCACTTAATCTTTTCAAATATAGCCTTTATTTCTGATCTTAGAATTTTCCAAACCCGAGAATAAGTTACAGTGTGCTCAGCTGTAATGTATTATAACATTAAAACTATACTAACAAGGAGGAACATTAATCAAGCCTAAAGATAGTTTGGGTCAGAATAGTAATCCAAAGAAAGTAGGAAAAATCTTGTAGAAACCAAGAAATATCAGGCTAGAAAGCATCCCAAGAAAAATACTATGGAGGGAGTTCATCCACTCTTGTCCAAGAGTGTTGGAAATTACTCATGTCAAGTTTGAAGATTTACACCATTTGTTATGATTTACCCCCAAATTGACTTCCATTTTGTTATTAGTAGGATCAACAAGACCACAGTGGCTTGTATTATGTACTTTTTCAACACACGCATAGTGTAGACTTTCCTCTATCCCGATATTATCTTGCTGGTAGGAATTATAAACTGGACAAGGTTTTGAACCAACCACAGTTCCCAACAGTCTTACATTGTGTTCTTCTTCTGGGTAAATTTTCCTTCGGGAGTAATTACCTTACTAGAAGATATTGTTTGGATGAATATCAAATTTTTGGATGTATGGGATTGTGGAATTACCGGGTTCAAAATAGGAGAAGATCCAGGTGACATGCCATTGGATAGTTTTCAAATCCAGGGAGGTGTTCATAATGGGGAGTTGCTCATGAAAACTTCTCATCACAGTTCGCGTAAATTGTTTAACAATTTTGATGATCAAATCATGTTCCATATTCAAGCTATGATATATAAAACACATCGTAACTAAACATATAATAAATATGTTTTTTGTCATATCCTGGCACCCATTAGAACCGTAAATTGTGTAGGAAAAGATAGAAAAAAGGTAGATACAAAAGCAAAGAAAAACAAAATCTCACCATGCAAAGCTTTATTTCTAGGGGTTACCTATGTGATAGTCAATCATGATCAACAAACAATATCTACAAGGCTGAGCATATCATTATCATGGGAAACAAGACCGACATCAACATTATCAACACTAGAGAAATCATCATCATCATCACTGTGGACTGAATTCTCCTATATGACTTGGACAACATGTGAATTGTAGATGGCCATGTGGAATGATAAATCCAACCGAAGTACACTTGTGAACTTAAGTAGGCAGATATTGCATATAACATTCTCAGCATTCTCAATAGATGGGTTTTTTTGCCATATGATATGCAAGGATGTACACAAACACTGGAGGAAAGACAATCAAAACAAGTATGAGTATGATGATTTCTGGATTAGAAATAAATGAGTAATAGATTGACTATCACATACATAACCCCTAGAAATAAAGTGAATTAGTAGTGGAATGGTGTGGAACATGAAAACCAAAAAGACTAGTATACCCTTGACGGACATGACAAACATATGCTTATTGGGTTTCAATGTTCCCCATATTTGTATGACAGATGAATGTTTCACAATAGCAGTTTGAACATGTGGATGATTCATGAAATATTGGTCAATGTAAATTAACATTGAAACTGCGCAGCCAATCCAAAAAAACATATCCCATAAATATACCATTGTTGGCTGGGTTTTTTTAGTTTTCCTGTTGATGGAGCAATAACTTATAATACACACAGATATTATGTAAGACCTTACCAAACATCAAATTGGTATATGAAACCCTGGTTGTGGAAGACTAGGGGGTATATAGTAGTTGATAAACATTCAAGACAAGAATGTCCTAGTCATTTTTTAGATTTCTATCTAGCCTAGTTATCCAACAAAAATCGGGAAAAACTCGGATAATCAAGAAGGTAACAACAAAAATGACACTTTGTGAAAAGCTTAGCAGAGTGTTGATTTTAATCAAGGGTAATAGCAAAAATGACTAATAGATTCCAAGCTTTAATATGATCCTTACTGTAATACTGTTTGATGTACATTCATAATATGTTATATAAGTCCAATACTGATTTAAAAGGATTGTGGAGTGCCATCTTGTAGCTTCACTGAATGTTCTACGTTATCCATCCTTGGCTTCAACATGTTCTCAGCCACTCACTGTTGAAACTGCAAGATCTAATTCTCATTATGTGGTACAGCTGGGTGCCATCAATACCAGACCAGGCGTGGATGCTCATGTTGGGATAACACCAGAAAATAAAAAAGTTCAAAAGATCGATTGACATAAGGACAAATGTTACTTCTAACCATACGACCTTGCCTTCTCCTATTCATCAAGAGGCTTCTAGTTTTAGAATTAGATTTTGTATGCGCCTTATTTTTTACTCTTACCAATGATTTCTCTTTGCAATGCAGCAGGCCTAACTTTTGTAGGTAACTTGCTTGCCTGATTGTTATAGAAATATCCATGAAAATATTACATTCTTTAGAAATTAGATCTTATTTCAATGCCTCATGTACAGGAGTACATGATTCATATTGGACACATGCGTGCGATGTGGACAAAATGAACCAGATACTCAGGGAGAACTTTGTTGAATTGTACAGTAATCCTATACTGGAAAATGTAAGTTTCAAGCTTGCATGAATAAACATAAACACTGATATTTATTCAGAACAGTGAAAATTATTTGAAATACCAAAGCTTTATACCTGCTGATATTTAAGGTGTAAAGATGAATTTATATGAATGAAGCTAATGATGGTTGCACTGAATCAATGTGCAGTTGCTGGAATATTTCGAGACCACATTTCCTCAATTGGGCTTTCCCCCATTACCAGATCGAAGTGATTTTGATTTAAAAGAAGTGTTGAACTCCCCTTATTTTTTTAATTAATTGAGCATGGCAGTTTGGTCTCTTGATGTTCAGTCACTCTTTGACTGTGATGGAGATTGACCTTGTAATATCGGCTTCTTTGATCCTGTGTCATCCCTTGTCTTTGGTGGCCATCAGTTGTATTTGTATTTCCTTTCTTTGGGATTATGACATGGAATAGTGGAGGAATAATTTTACTGCCACGTCATTCTCAAAAGATAAATTTCCTTTAGGAAAGCAAGCTCCCTCTGGAGAATTTATGTTATATTACTAATTTTATATACCTAGAAAGTAGGGTTAGGGGTTGAAGCAGATATTCAAAGATTCATTGGTATCAGTAGTGTTTCCATTGCAGAGGCTTGTCTCTTGTTATTAAAGTTACAGATGCAGGCGATATGATTGATAACACAAGTGCCAATAATAGAGTTAAATTACATTTTCTCTCAGTTGAAGTATTTTCAATTCCTTTATTCAGGCTTATTTGTAAGGTGGTGTCTGCAACTTGCAGATTTATTCACTTTTAACCTTTATATATGCAATGTTATCCATTTGAAGTACATAACATTTGGAAATGATTCAAACCTCATAAGATAAGGGATTGACAAGCCTCAAAAGTCACTGATTCAAATTATGTTTATAGAATATTGAATTGGGGTCACTTTGGAGAAGTTGTTATAGAAGTTACACTCAATCACAGTGTTGGATATTTACTAAAATGACAAGCCTCAAAAGTGATTGATTCAAATTATGTTTGTAGAATATTGAATTGGGGCTAGTTCGAAGAAGTTGCTTTAGAAGTTATACTCTATCACAGTGCGTGATATTACTTCATTGAACCAACAAGATAGAGAATATAAACAACTGTATTTATAAAATATCAAAAGAATCATATGTTCTCATGGTAATGTGGGAAAAGGATTCTCAATCAAATTGAAAATTTATTGCAGGTTGTAAGCAAACTTATTTTATCCTCAACAAACACAACCAATCCTCTAAAGGTGTACGTCCTAGTTGGGGCCAATATTCTCTTGTAGTTATGGGTCCATATTGAATAAAAAGGTTGACAAGCTAAACAGTTGGCACATGATTCAGGTCTCTCATGCCGCTGCAATGCACTATAACTACACAAGAAGTGATAAATCCACGAAGAAAAAACATGATACATACAGAATATGATGAGACAATGATACATGGAAAATCCATCTTTTCGGTTGGCAGATCAAAAATTAAGTGCAATCGTTCATCACAAGTAAAAAGGTTAAATTCTTCAATTTTGTATTAGGTTAGGTTGGATTTCAAAACACAAATAAAATGAATATTGTTGCATAGGTATTCAACCTCGTCTGTTGAGGTACATCACAACCAGCAAGGCCACACCCAACAAGTTCACCGATGTCTATTTTAATTATTGGGTAAATTCCCATTATCGGATAACCTTTGTGCATAGTTGCCTCAATAAGGATTGAGTATTATTGTTCAGGTACTCGACCTCATTTGTTGAGGTATGCCACACAAAACAAATTGGATGTCGTATTTTGCATAATTTAAATACTGTATCATGTCTCCTGGATTTAAATTTGGGATTCCCTTTTGGAACAACGGATGCTTTCAGGAATTGAGCTCAGAGTATGGCTTTTGACAGGTCCTGCAGACCAAGTTTTCGTATACAACAAATCTCATCTCATCTCATAAGTTTTATCCATTGTAAGATATATATACCTCCATTCTCGATAGTGGTATGCACATTGTAACCCCTATGTAGAAGACCCTGAACAATACAGAGGCAAACATAACTGGAGGCATACATTCCATAGCCGAGTTACTTGTTAGTGACCACAATATAGAGTTTAGACTACTGCTGGGTGGAGTCAGCCCATTGCAGATCGTATTCCTTGTGCATGCTTTTAAATTTTGCATATTGATTTTCCTTAGTGCGGAAGCCAAAAAAGGGAACTCTTCTCATTTTCTCGTAATGCTTTACTTGGTGTCCATACCCTATTTCAAAACCCCATTTTACACAGGACTGGAAGCACGAGAATGTGGAAGTAGGTTGAATAACAATTCACATTTACAACTAATAAAGATTAGGTTCTATACGCCACTGACACTCTAGTTTTAGCTAAAAGTGATTGTTGTGGACCGAAACCCACTGATCCTTGATGTTTTCCATCATCCACGAAAATAAAAATCTCCCACTAAGATTCAGACATAGGTCTTACAAATTTTTAACAGCTTCCTCATCCTCTGCCCATAAAGTATAAAAAACTCAAAACCCCACACACATCCCCTCTACTAGCCTGTAGTTGTACACCGCTCAACTCTGCACTATGAATTTAAAGTTTAAAAACAAAAGCGAAACACATGACACGAGATTTTTTTAATGCCTCCATCACATGGGAGTCCGGTTTAGACACGCATATTGGTCCACAACTACACATTAAGTTACTCCACACTCCAAATACAAAGTTACATGACATGAGGTTTTTACATTGCCTCTATCAAAGGAAACGTTGGTCTAGGCGCGTGGAGTTGAATGCAACTCTGGTTTTTTTTTTTGTCGTGACGAGATCAAACCAAAAATTCTATATCCGTCAAACAATTTAAATGCATGTTTAAACCCTCTCCCCTGATTCAACCAAAGTAGCTAAAAAATCATTTGTTTCAAGCAAAACACAACACAAACATTTAAAAAAATACTTATACCAGCTCATGTATTTTGCTTTCATTGTTTAACTCTAATTTCACAGTGTAGAGTAAAGCTATGTATAGTTACGGAAATGTAGAGGGGGCTCTGTGTGGGTGTCAAGAGTTTTATACATTCTGGACCAAGGTAGAGGGAGCTGTAAAAAAAATTGTAAGGCTTGTGCATTCCATCAACTCCACCCTTATGGACAGGCCATTTAAGGGTTGTGCATGTATTTTCTATTTTCTTTTTTCTGCTATGATCTCAAATCGAAGAAGCCTCTATAAAGCTCTAAGGGTTGTTCATCCCATCAACTCCACAAATCTGTAGAGGCCGTATAATAGTTTAATTCCTTTCTCATACCTTTGGATTGTACATATTGGCGGACTGGATGGAATGCACATATCTTAAAAAATTTCAAAGCACAATACATGATCTGTAGAGATTTGTGTAGCAAAGAAAATATTTTCTAACCCCATGCATCCATAAACCCTCTCTAAAGATTCAACCAAACCAGCTAAAAAGTCAATTATTTCAAGAAAAATATAACACAACTATATTTCATTAGAGGGAACTGCAAAAATTCTTCTGAGTTATTCAATAGATTTTGAACCAAGACAGGAAACTCCTCAAAACCATATTTTATTTTCTTCTTTGAAACCAAAGGGTATGCAGTTCTATTTTTTATTTCTTTTTTGCTATGGACTCATATCGAATAAGTGTATATAAGGATTCAAGGGATGTTCATACAATCAACTCCACAAATCCACAAAGGCCATGCAATATTTTAATTACTTTCTATCACCCATGGCCTGTGCATATTGGTGGGCTAGATGGAATGCACATTCGTTAAATTTTTTCAAAAATAGGTCTCAATTGTGTATTGTCTTACTTGAAAGTGTGAATTTGTAGGTATACGACATAAGCAAAATACATGATCTGAAGAGAGATGTGAAACAGATAAAATATTTTATAACTCAATGCAAAAGCCCATGTCGTCAAACACTTTCCATGCATCCATAAACCCTACCCCCCAAACCTTTCCCCCAGACTCAATGAACCCGTGAATAAACATATCCACTGCGTGGATCATTGAATCCGTCCCCAAGGTTTCCCTACGCAGCAATTGCAAACCAACACCCTATAGGCCAAACATTTGTAAATTTTAGGCTTCAAGCCCTACTACTTTTGAACCCCAGTAAATCTCACACCCTAAACCTAGGATACACTTATGATGGACAAGCCTCGAGCCACGAATATGAGATGGAAGACCCAAAAACAAGGGCACGAAACACAATCGTGGGGCAAAGGAAGGGCACAAAAAACTAGATACGAATCCCCTCAAGAAGGGTACAGACGTAGGGCAGAGGAGCCATGAACCAGAGCCACGAAGTACTAGACCCTCACAAACCAAATCTTGCATAGATGTTAAAAAAATAGGGCAAAAGGGATGCGGATACCTGCTTGCCCTCCTCCTTGCCTAAGATCTGCATGCCGCGAGGATGAAATCCCCTCCCGCTCAATGTCGTTTACCATTTTGCTGGCCGCATTCATTTTTCCCGCAAAAACTCCCACAAAGCAAGCCGCAACTGCTAAAAAAAATAGAGTATTTTTAATTAAAATTTGTTATATATTTAAATAAGTTAACTAGAGACAAATTTAGGAGGGTGTATTAATTAGAGACAAAAATATATTTTTGTCTCTAATTAATGTCTCTAAACACCCCTCCATGTAGTAGTGACTTTGTAGTCTACTAAAAGAAATTGAAACGTTTCAATTGCTTTTTCTTCAAATTTTTGATAATTTTTTCCCTTAATCTTCATTCCCGGACGTCAGGCCATTAGTAATTTAGTATAGCGCATTGTGGTCAGAAATGCGCCTGAAATTCAAATTATCTCTGCCTGTCAAATCAAAATTTGTTGACGTTTTAGTTTTTGTATGTGATTGTAAATTTTAATATTTTTTTATTGTTATGATTATTTCTATGTCTCAAATTAAAATTTGTCCATGCCCTAATTCATTTATGTCATTGTAAATTTGGATTTTTTAAAATTTAGTTTTATATTTTCGTCATATAAATTTATATATCTTCATAAATTTTTAGAGGACCATTCTAAAAATTATAGGGTTTTGTAAATTTTCCGTTTTTTTTTGTACGGCTACCAATTTTTTACAATAATATATGAGTAAAATTACAAAAAAACAAAACAGCCCATAGCCTGTCAATTATCAGGCGAGAACTGAAAGCTACAGTGTACAATAAACACAAATAAAGTACATTATCCACAGAAATATTCATCGAAAAAGTTAATTTTGCGTACATAAAAAACCTGAAAAAAAGAAACGGGAGATGCATGACACGGAGTTGAATAGCAGGATTTTGGCTTACCTGTGAGCAGCCTGTGAGTTTTTATGCAGAGTGACAAATAGTCCATTTTTCATGAAAAGATTTAATATTCCCAGCTTTGGCTGAACCTCCACATCATTCACCACTTCCATACGATGTCGATAAAGAAGAAGAGCTGCCACCCATTTCATTTGCAAATACGCGAAGTCCTTCCCCAGACACACCCTCGGCCCTGCATTGAACACTGGATACCTGCACGCATTGCTCTCCTCCACAAACACGCCCTCCCTCATCCATCTCTCTGGCTTGAATTCCCTCACTACTACAAGGGGGGGTCATTTGAGACATTAATTAGAGACAAAAATATATTTTTGTCTCTAATTAATACACCCCTCCTACTTTTGTCTCTAATATCCTTAATGTATTTTTTTTAATTAAAAGAACTCTTTATAATA
Source organism: Taxus wallichiana var. yunnanensis (assembly GCA_018340775.1). NCBI lineage: Eukaryota > Viridiplantae > Streptophyta > Pinopsida > Cupressales > Taxaceae > Taxus > Taxus wallichiana. Next base: position 538,255,397 of record CM031244.1, on the reverse strand, counting down.
TTGGGCGGCTTGCAAATAGGGGAAACTGCGGGAAAAACCCTGAATGTGAGGAAAATGGAGATCAACAAGCTGCTTGGGCGGGAGGGAAATATATTGGCGCTGCATGCAGATGGTGCGGATTTCAGCAGAGGAGGAGGACGAGGCGCAGGTATCCACCGGCATTTTCCCCTGTTTTATTTTTTATCTGGTACGTCCGTTTTATGGAGTGTTTCTGAGATTTCTGCACAGCGAGGGTTTGGTTTTCGACTTCATGTGCCTTACAGGATTCTGCGGTCAAATATTTGGTGTTATCAAAATTTGCTGGGCTCCTTTTATGAGTCGTGAACAGTGGCATGGGATATGATTTGTTGATTCTTTTCAGGCTGTAGTGGTATAATTTCCATTTAGTTGCAATATCCCACATGCTGAAAGATTCATATTAAATGGAGGAGGGGGAGCACGATGGGGTTTTTTATTCTTGTTAGGTTTAGCGGTTTTTATTGTTTTGGTACTTTAATGGCTTCTTGTGTGTTGATTGAAGCTCAGTTTGAAAGCCTTCCACGAGGTAGTTCATGGAAAGATTTTCCATTTTGAAGTTCAAAAACCCTATTTATCATCCATACCTAAATGGATAAGGCAAAGCCTCTTGTTGGGGGTAAGAAAACATGAGGTCACTGGACTTTTACTATTTGCTTGTTACACTTGCTCTGACCCTGAACACCAGAAAATTTATCATGAGCCTTTCTGACAAATGCTGCTGCAGTGGCCTTAGCAGTCCTCCGCTGTCGTGTAATAGCTTCTGACTGCCGTCGAAATGTATCAGCAATGATAGCTTGGATCTGTTACAAATTTGTTAGACAATGTCAAAATTAAAATTAAAAGAAAAGTCACAGAGGCCTCCCCCAATACCGTAAACAAGGCACGCCCAGCAGAGACTGAGCCGGAGCTCTTTGTAGAAGCCCCAAAAACACGTTCTCACAAGAATGGACTGGCCAATATGGAAGATCAATACAAGGATGGGCAGGATCCGGATCTAAATTAGCGCAAATGAAGAGCACACTTAGAGAAAGTCCAATCAATGCCAGCTTTTCTGGGACTATGATGTCTCCAGAACTATAATTTAAGTAGTTACAAAAGTCATTACCTTTTATGTTAGTTTGTAATGGCACAGAATACCATTAACTAACAATTTGAAGTGTTTTTCTTTCACATGTAAATTTTTGTTATATCTGCAGGACAATCTATCTAGCTCACAGCCTTGTTTGAAGCTGTATATTTAAAACCTCTTCCAATTATTAATATATTTGATCTTTTGTTAATGAAAAAAGTGCTAGAATTATTGTTTTTCCTTCCAGCATACTTATAAGGAAACAAATATTGATGGCCACCAATCAGCAAATTGCACTGAGAATTTGAGTAATAAACAAAGTTTAATAGACCTGCATATTATAATTCGCTGAAGATATAAAAACAGTTTATAAAATTTTATTGCAGGCAAATTGTCAGACAAATAATTGTTGACTGGATTTGATTGTGAGGAGAGATCAGTGGTAAGGATGAGGAAAAATAGCTATCCATGCGATTGTTAGATGATTCAGAGATCCCAGTAGACCAAAATATGGCAAATGTACAATTTGGAGGACAATTTGCATTTCTATAGCCGCCCACCTCAAATCGATTTTATGGAGTAAGTGTTCATTGTGCATTAGACATAATCTAGATCAGATTTAGTGTTGGTATCAAGACAGACCATTGAAACATTGACATTGACTCACTAAGATGTAACATAGAGAGAGAATGAAAGAAACTATATTGATGTCCATAGAAGACCAAGAGCAGGTCAACAAGACTCAAAAAGAACAATCAATAGGCTTATCAATACATCAACTACATAAGGGAAAAATTGGGTATATATGGGGTCCCTGAATATAAATTATCATTGGCTTTTTTTTTCAATAGTGGGTATAAAGAAAATCAAGGGCTAGTTTTCCTTACCACATTAGCTTCATTGGCCAGCATAGAATGGATTGCTCCGCTAGATATATCTTCCTGGTCAAACCATCCAACCTCAAATGTCAAGACCTTGGCCAGCATGCTTTCCCGTATTCTTTTGGTTATCAACTCTCCCATTGCTGCAAAGCTGTAGTGTTGAGCAACATTGACCATGAATGAAATGATGCACAAAGATAAAAATACGAGGTACTATGACTTTATCTTCAATTTCATCTCTTGATGATAAAAAAGCAGAGATCATGCTGCCCAACAAAATGCATAGATAGGCTGCACTGCCCCAAATAGAAGAGCGCATGTGCTGCCAACTATGGCCTTCTTCCACTCGGGGGAACTCAAAGCCAATAGTTTGCAGAAAGATGAAGGCTTGCCAACACCCCCGTTGGATCTCACACTCCTGTCTTCCAAGTAAGTGGATAGGCCGTAGTTGCTTAGTCTTTTCAAATTGCTTGTTCTTGTGTAAGCAGTGCCAGCTTCTTGTCCTATAATTTTTTCCTCTTCAATACTTTGATGATGTTGCTGTTGCATGCTCCATAGCATTTTGTATACTCCATCTGACTGATTAAGAAGGTCCTCCTGAAAACCTGATTCGATGAATTGCCCCCTCTGAACCACTACAATTTTATTGGCATTTTGGATCGTAGATAGTCTGTGAGGGACAACTATAGTTGTCGTTCCCATAGAAGCACGGTTAAGAGCTTGTTGTACAACCTTCTCAGATTCTGCATCCAATGCACTTGTTGCTTCATCCAGCAGAAATATGGGAGGATTCTTAATCATGGCTCTTGCAATGGCAATCCTTTGTTTCTGACCTCCAGACATCTGAGTTGCGCCCTCTCCCACCTATAATGTTCAAGTCAGAATTAGAAAATAGAACTTGAATTAAGTCGAATTGAAATGAAACTTTCAATCTCAAGGAAGCTTTCTCTTTTCAACTTAACTGCAATCTATCACACAATAATTCCAATCTATCTTATAAAAACATGAAACTGTTATCTCTTTAGTTGAAGTATTCAGATTTTTTCATAACTCGCACTTAAGAACATATAAATGAATACAAAGGACTTACCCGAGTGTTGTATCCATGTGGTAGCTGAGATATGAAATTGTGTGCGTTGGAAGCCTTTGCTGCAGAAACAACATCCTCTACACTGGCTCCTTCTTTTCCAAATCTTATATTCTCTTCAATGGATGTTGCAAACAGGGCTGGTTCACAACAAGAGGCTTTGTCTTATTCCTTTAGGTATGGATGATAAATACGGTTTGGATCTTTGTACCAGAGAATTGTCTCTAAAATCTTAGTGTTATTTTTAGCTAATTGCTCAAAGAAAAGGGTAGTTCTCGTGTTGGGGGTAAGCACACATGAGGTCACTGGACTTTTACTGTTTGCAAGGCTTGGGTGATTCTTATATTTATAGACATGGTATAGCCAAAACAAAACAGTCTTTATTTGCAATGGGTTCTGTAGCAGTTGGAACAGTACTGCTAGGAAAGTTGTTGTTATTATTGGTTGTCTTGTGTTCTTCAGATGATTGGATTCTCAGCCATGTCCTGAAATCTGAGAGCTCGTGCATATTATTATTGTTGTTTACTGAGCTCTGAGAAAGCTGGAGGTTGCAGTCTGAAAACATGTTGTAGGCCTGATCCGCATTATCGTTGTATATGTCTTGCATTGCAGTCGAAGCATGAGCTTGGTCAGACTGATCCTGGGAGTGCTTAGATGAATCACTGGTTAAGTCTGAGGATCCATTGACATGCATATGATCTCCCACAATGCTGGTATTCATTGCTGAGCTGTGATCTAAATCTCTGTTTAATGCAGGTGCAGGTGCCTTGCCATAAATTTGATCCAGTTCTGATGTCTGAATGTCATGAGTTTCTGCATCATCTGAAAACTGAACACCTACAAACGCTCCTCCCAAGAAATCTTCCAGCTTTGGGCGTTTCTGATCATTGTTGTTTGCATTCATAATTGCTTCAGATTTCATGACTTCTGACTGACTGCTCAAGCTCTTCTGATGCCATTCTGCAACAAAATTGTACATGAAAAAACAAACGTTAGGGCCCGTTCTGCAAAAATAACTGTGTATGACAAACTTAATGTTAGGGTCCATAGTTTACTGGGTATCACAATGTTTCTGTCAAATCAGTCCAATAAGTTATGTATCAAACCAAAATAGAAAATCAAGCTTCTTGTCTGTGGTTGTTCTATAACATGATTTCTATTAACAAGACGTGACATGAAAGAGTCTTAACAAATGCAAGCATGCAGCAGATCCGATCTAGCGAGAAGAACATCAATGGAGTACACTAACCCTAGGTAAAGATGCCCAAAAAAGTGGCTTCCTGCTTTGTTTAGGTAGTGAGAATAATCACATATCAGACCTCAATGAACCCATGTCCAAAGATGTGGTCGTTATGTTTGAAGGGAGCTCAAAACCAGCAGCACTGCAGCTGCCATAGGCATTAACATCAGCCTGATAAAAGTTAGACATGATCATATTGCTTGTATCCACACCAGACTGATTATGACGCTGTTGTTGTTCCTGCATATCCAGATGAGATGCCAAAGAAAATGCCAACCAATTATTCATAGATCCCATATCCCAAACACCCAAACAACCAAATTATCGATCTATAACAGATATCTTTCTCTATATATCCTTCTTGGGACCTTCCTGATTGGAACACCTACAATGAATATATATCTCAATACCCAAAACTAAAACAGCCTCTGCAACACCAAACCTAATCCATATACTCACTGTATATATATATACTACTTCCCCATGAGAACATTCAAGCCCCACATAAAAGTCAACTCGTCGTCTTGGAGTGTTAAGAAGCCTCAGGCCCAGATAGAAGGGTCTTTGTATGATCAACTATTTCATACTCTTGCCTCTATGCTTTGCTCATAACAGTTCTAGACTTTTGGTGATGGACTTTGATGACCAACATTTGATTGGCACGGAGACTATATTATAATAAGTCGTGAAGAAGGACACAGTGTCTGTTTTTATAGCACCTTCATTGTCTCTTTGACCCAATGTTGCATAAGAGTCACGCTGATAGGAATTGTGTTGAGCTTTTGCTTAGATATGCTCCAAATATCTAGTGTGCATTCAAATATTACTCTCACTAACTGTTGCACAATGGATCCTAGAAGGATATTTTATTAGGTCCTCCGATTTTGAATGAATGAATGCAAAAGTTGGGGATGACTTAATGCAAAAGTTTCTTAGGAGTGTCCCATTTTGAGCTTGGGGTCACAAGAGTTCTAGCTTTCAGTGGATAGTATATTCTGTAGATGGAAAGGATAGAAGAGAATACAAGTGAACCTGGATTGTTTTTATGCCAATTAGCAGCTTTTTACTCTTGTTTTCTGGACACATCGTAGTAGTGGAGGTTGAAGTCATAGTGACAACCTCAAAGCATCTCCCGATCTTAACTGCTATGGATGTAGGTTTAGGGTTTATTCAATGCCCTGATGTATTTTGGATGTTGCCTAACACTGCTGATGTATTCTGGATGTTGCCTAACTCTTTAGGCTTGATTAATGTTCCTCGTTGTTAGTATAGTTTTAATGTTATAATACATTACACATTGAGCACACTGTAACTTATTCTCGGGTTTGGAAAATTCTAAGATCGAGAAATAAAAGCTATATTCGAAAGATTAAGTGGAGTAACACAATAATAAAGTAGAATAATCTCTTGTCATTATAATATATAATCACAAGATACGTGCTTTGATAAGAGGCTTTTCTCGCCTCCTCCTTTCATTTGAGAAAGGAATTAAAATATTTCATGACTTGTACATTTGGGCGAGAGAAGCCTCTTATCAAGGCACATATTTGGTCATTAGATATTATAATGACGGAGCTTGTAGAGAGTATAAATTGGATTGATATTGATACTAGACAATGAAAAGCAATCTACTTTATTTGTAATGAAAACAAAGACCTATGATAAGTTCCAAGATTCAAGTTTGCTTCTAAGTTAACCTCAGTAACTTATCATAGGTCTTATTGCAACATGGTTTTGAATATGTGGACCTTCTCATGCTATTTTGTTTTCATTTTTAATAAATTAGATTGCTTTTCCTTGTCTAAGTTCTTCGTCTTTTCTTTTTTTTTCGGTTTCATTGTCTTCTCTTGCTCTAGTTGGTGTGGAGTGGCTTTACCGCAAGAAGGTAAGATAAGATGACATTCTAGTCCTAGATATATTGGTAAATAATTAGAACATGCGATATACTTTTATTCATTTTTTAAAAATATTTTTCTTTATTATTATGACGAGTGTTACTTTTTTTGTAGGACATTATTACCTAATTAGCCATTATTCTTGGAAAAAATGGAAAGACAGGTACTTTCATTTTCTGCCACTTGTATTATTTCTTTAATGAATTTAATCTCAATAAAGATTAATATTATCATAGTCATGAGTTTTTTTAATAATACTCAGATCTTAAATAACACTCATAATGGACCCTATTTTAGCTTACAAAAAATGGATTATGAAATGTGGCTTATTTAACAAGCCACGTTAAACAAGCCACGTTAAATAAGCCACGTTTCAGACCCATAGTGAGCGTTTTAGGCATCTCATAGTTCAAACTAATGATGTTTTAGTTTACGAAAACATCATAACAGAATTACCCATTTCCAAACTATAAAAATAAAAGTCTCAAGTTGAGAGGTAGATGCTCATTATTTAAAGTATATGATTTATGCAGGAAAATAGTATATCTTCATCTGAATGTTCAGATGAACATATACCAAGACCTACTCCAGGGACAAATGAATATTTTAATGAAATGATATATTGTACTTGTGAAAAGTGCAAAAATAGAAAATTAAAGAAGCGTCGACTACTGGTATCCATAGGTTGAAGTATGGAGTTTATATAGAAGAGGTATACTATAATGAAATTTCAAAAATACTTGTTATTAAAAAATATAAACTTTTCATATCGCATTGACTATTTTAAATGATATTGTGTTTTAGCCAATCCAAGTTCATAACAATGTTGAGGAAAGGGCATATGACAATGATGATAGTGGCACTCACAATGAAGAAGAAGACACATATATGGGTGATACCACTTCTCAATTAAATGAAGATGGGGTGAACGAATTTTTACAAGACTTCTACACATATGTCAAGAAGTTGATGATTCGCCCCTAACTCAACTTCTAGGGACGCCTCTATACCCAAATGCAAATTTGTCTCAGATTGGCAACACTTATGTTATTTTTGAACTTGAAAGTTATGCATGGAATGACGAATACATGCTTCATTGATATCTTGAGGTATATTTTAAACTCCTCTAAACTATATCTCTCCATGTCATTCAAGTTTTGAATATTGTGTATAGTGAATAATATAAAGATCTTTTGTTGTTGTTTTATGCGACTTTTGGCGAGATAAGATACTTCCAAAGGAAAATAAGATGCCTCGTTCACAAAAGGAAGTATCTTCAGCAATGAAAGACATTGGGATGGAGTACAAAACATATGATGCATGTCCAAATGATCATATCTTATACTATGGTGAAAATGAAAATTTACAACAATGTCCAATATGTTTCACCAATAGATATCGTGAAGATCAAGTGTCCAAGAAAGTTCCTTATAAGGTTCTACGCCACATTCCAATAACACCGAGGTTTGAGAGGATGTTCAAATGTAAAGATTTGGCAAAATTTATGGACTATCATGCACGAAGAAGGAGCCAAGATGGTGTCATGCGTATGGTGGCTGATAGCAAAGATTGGAAGGAGCTTGAAGAAAAATGGCCTGATTTAAGAAATGAGCCAAGGAATGCAAGACTTTCATTGGCAATGGATGGTGTCAATCCTTTCGGAGATCTTAGAACAACATACTCTGTTTGGCCGATTTTCCTTGTTAACAATAATCTTCCCCCTTGGATGGCAATGAAAAAAGAGCATGCAATGCTAACTCTAATAATACCAGGTATATGAACTTCTTAGTGTTATGTTCTCTTGAAAATGATGTACATTTACATGAATATATTTAAATTTTAATTCACATTTTCTTCATAGGAAAACACCAGGTGAAAGATATGGACACATACATGGAGCCTCTCATTGATGAGTTATGCGAATTATGGAAGGGTGTCAACATGTATGATGTATCAAGACCTAGCAATGATAGGATCTTCCTTTTTCGTGCAATACTTATGTGGACAATTCACGACGCTCCGGGGCTCTCTGTGTGTTGTGGTAATCTATTTATCATATTCATTTGTAATCATTCTATTTATGTTGCTGCCCATTAATTAAATATGGTTTCCATACTGATTTTTCAGGCCTACAAACTAAAGGGAAACATGGTTGTCCATCATGTGGGCCAAACACTGTATCTAGGCAATCAAAGGATCTTAAAAAAACCGTGTACGATGAATACAGACACTTCTTACCTCAAAACCATCGTTATCGCATGCATGAGAAAAATAAGTTCAATGGAAAGGAAGAGGAAAGGAGGCGGCCAAAAAGGATGAACCCTTTGAGGTGGAAATCAGCATATGACAAAAAGGAAGGGAGAGCTTATCCATTGGGAATGAAAAGACTATCTAAGTTTTATAAGTTAGATTATTACGAGCATCTCCCAATAGCTCATTTATTTGATACAATGCATATTGGAAAAAATGTGGCAGAGTGCTTATGGAAACATCTAAAGGGAACCAACAATGAAGACCAAATAAAATTAAGGAAGGACCTCAAAACCGTCAATATGATGCCAAACATGTGGTTACATGAAAATAACACATATGATCCTGCGCCATGGGTTCTTACAGCAGAGGAGAAACAATATATGTTTGATACTATGCGTGCCATAAGATTTCCAACTGGTTTTGGTGCGACATTAAAAACCGTATTCACAAGAGATGGTTCAGAGTTTTCTGGAATGAAAACACATGATTGGCATAATTGGATAAAGGTAATTCGTGATATCTTATATTTCTTGATAGTATAATTGAAATTTTCAATATATTAGTAATGTAGAAGATAATATATATTTTAAACGCTATTTTTCAATGTTGGTGTAGTATGTGCTTCCTACTGTGAATACAAAGCACTTTCAACCATGACATCGCACAAACAATTTACAAATTGTCCAAATATTTGAGGTATTGTAAACCATCAATTGTTATTCAATAATTAATTTTTTTCTTTCTATAAATATCATTTTCAATGTCTTTATAATTGTTTTAACATATATTTTGCAAATATTATAACTGGTGATATGTTAATGCTTGTTAGTAAAATTTATAGGTGGGTATCTTCTAAAGAGATACATCCAGATGAGCTGAACTATTGGAAGAGGAATGTTGCTCTTTTGATGTGTGACATTCAAATGTGTTTCCCTCCAAGTTTCTTCAATTCTCAAGAGCACTACCTTATACACCTGGTAGAAGAGATTGAACAATGTGGGCCCATCCATCTCAGGACAATGTGGCTTGTAGAGAGATATATGAAGGTCCTAAAACATTTTGTGAGGCAAAGAGCTCGACCTGAAGGTTCTATGGTTGAAGGGTACATGGTTTTTCAAACCATGGTTCATTTATCTGAGTACTTGCCTCAATTGCATCTGGAGGCTCCAAGATTATGGGGTGATCAGCAACCTCAATCCATTGGAGATAGAAAACTAGAGGGTCAAGGAACTTCAAAGAGGATAAAAGGTAATCTTAAATGTTAGTAGTAGTTTTTTAATCCTAAGTATTGTATGATGCATCCTTTAAAGAATGGTTAGATCAATGATTAGTTAAATACTTTTTGTTGTAGATGCTAAGGAGTGGGAGTCATTGCATTTGTATGTTGCATACAACTCTAAATTTATGTTACAATGGATGGAGAAGTATGCTGAACAAAAGAAAATAGAAGATGAAAAGGCATGGGCTGATATATATAATAGACATGGTCAAAACTCTAATAGAGGACTTCCTGCATGCCATAAAAGAAAATGGCCAGATAGATGCTCATGGCATTGGTTAAAGACAAATGTTGAACACGAGGCAACCAAGGGAATGAAAGCAGTGACAAAAAAACAAGTAGATTTCGTTAAAGGATCTATAAATGGGGAGGTAATATACAAATAAAGTATTATGATGAAAATTGTTTAATCTAAAGATTTTTTTATCGTTGAAACTAGTTAGTTAACTTTGTGTCCTTGAATCTAATTGGATAATATGTACATATGCATTTAGATGTACCTATTGGGAAGCTATGTGGATTACGACGCAACAATTCCACAAAGAACACAAAAGGAAAGAAAGATAGTTACAATCTTGTTAACCATTTGATGGAAATGTCTTAAAATGAAATGGGGTCACAAATTTTTCCAATTTCTATTTCATACACTTCGTATTATGCCTATTTGGAAATACCATAGAGTTGATTTCAGAAAGCATCTTTTAAAAAGATGAACTTTTTGAAGATGTCATAAAGAGTTTGGAAATCCTTGACAAAACAAGGATTTCACATAATGGATTATGCACGAAATTCCTTCATTCTAAAAGAGACAAAATAAGGTCAAAGCTAACAATGACTTGAGATATCCCCAACCAGCTGTGTTTCACTAACCAAACAACATGGGATGAGCTTATCAAAGATGCCAAATTCAAGAGAAAGTCCTTTGTGAAAATGATCCAAACTACATGCCATCTCGCACGATGAAAGGAGGTAAAAGAGGCCTAGAGATCCACTTGAACATAGGTTGACCAAGTATTGGATGTCCCATAAATTGACTATCGATGGGTATAATAGTATTCAAGTGGGAGCTTGGTAAGTGAATAATTTCATTTAATTTTTGATATTTTTTGAACATGATTGAATGTATTGATGACAAATGATACTTGATAAATTAAAATGTCTTTGTACACTTAGGTTCACCACTTTCAAAGGAAGCTTTGATGAAGATCTGAAATATGCACTAATGCATGGTTCCCAAGGGCTCCGTGAACATATGATAGATCGAGGAGAAATTGCTCATTGAGCATGAATCGAGGTAAGTTTATTATAGTATTTGATGACATAATAAAACATTTAAGTATCATGTTGTGATAATTTAATTAACTAAAGTATGTTGTTTAATAGGATGTGCAACAATCAAACTCCTTAAAGGGTGCAACTGATATGTGAACATGAAGATGCCACGATAGGATGTGATGATTTTGTTCCTTTTGGACAAAATGAATCGATTGACGTTCTTGGAACTCATCCGAAAACAACCCAAAAATCCAAGAGACAAGAGTTCGGGATGATTATCATGTTGCACCATCTATTATAGTTCCTCGTCAAAAAGGACAAAAAAGAATAGACATTTTTCCTATCCGGCTAAATAGATTTAAATTGATTTATTTTATGAATTATTGGCTATTTCATTACTGAACTTATTGGTTTGTTTTATGAACTTATTGAGAGTTTGATCGGTCTATAAAATCGCACAAATGCGTGTCAAACACAGATATTTATGTGATAGCCAGATTTATAGTATGTATCTATACATTTTAAGATGGCTTTTTTGCCTCATAAGAACTTCTATAACCTTCTTTTTGATGAGATGGCTATAATATACTCAATAAGGTTGATTGATCTTTAATTCTATTATGGTCATTATCTTTTGGTTTGCAGCCCCTCTCCGATTATCTTTTGGTTTGTAGACAAATGTATTGATCTCGTTTCAATAAGTCGAGAATGTATCATTGAATCTTCCATTGCTAATCATTTGCTTGCATTGATAGGTATGCAATTTAGCAAGTTCTCGCTTCGATGGTCTACTTTTGCTTTGTGGAGGAAGAGATGCAAGCAGTGTGGTAAGAATTGTAATTTCTGACATTTTATTACTGGAGAATTGTTAAATTGCATTAAGACCTCTTTGCTAAAAAGTTCTAAAGCTTTCAGATGATCCGTTAGGCTTTGAGTTGTAGTTGTGATTGAAACAAGATTATCTGTGTATAGGAGTGGAAGAAATGGGTATATGCAGCTGTCGAAGGGAAGAACACCGAGTAATTATCAAAAATAAAATTATGTACAGACCAAAAGTTTAAGTAGCTCTTTGTTGATTATTGTTGTAATTACAATGTACAAAGGAGAATAGTTTAACATGCTAGTTTTCAATAGCAGTTGTCCAAACCCAGTCCATATAAGACATTTGTATGTTTGTCCATGGATCTCTTGAAAAACCCCTCTTTCAATTTCATGAAAACAGAGGAAGTAAGCAGGCTATCAGACCCTGCTTGATGGCATATGCCTGTTCTCTCCACTTTAAGCAGCTCAGCCACTCTGTTCAGACCTCCATACAACCCATCACAAAACTTGATCATATGTTTGACATCATACACACTTGGAAAATACAATCTCATCAAACGGAAAAATCATTCTTGGGTGTGGGGCAAGTAGTTGCAGGTCAGAAGTTTGATCAAATACCCAAAATCATACGCACTGTGGAAAGTAATCCATCTCATATTCTCATTCAAAACAACTCCAGAGGACATCAGAAGCTCTGCAAAATGCTTAGAATCGATACCCAAGTGATTGTTTTTCTTGAAATCGATACCACTCTGTCTCAGCAGCTCGATGGAATCAGGGGCATGGATGTCTTCCCCGGGATTAAATTCTCTCAGATTGAATTGCCACACAGAGCTGACCTGTACCACAATCTGGCAGGTTTCCTTCCTCATCAGAAAATGTCAATCCCAGCTGGATGAGTTTCAGGGTATCCACATTGGCTTTCAAGGTGTGGTAATGGTGCTCTGCCCTGCTGTTGAACCTCCCCAATGGCCTGATCACAACACCAGGAAACTCAGTGTCCATGGCGACATATGGGTATTGATCTACTACCTCCCTGATCAGCTCAAACTCTTCTTCCAGATTATCTGCCCACACCTCCCTAATGCAAACTGAATCTCCCTTGATCATGACCATTTCGCATCCAATTCGACACAGATGATAATTTTCTGTATGGGATTGGATCTGGGGATGAAGATGAGGACAAATATGTGGAGATTGGAGGAGTCAAACAATGCAAATGCAGAGGAAGAGTCCACAGATCTGAGAAGTCTGTGGAGAAAGGAGGAATAAATAGAAGGCAGGGGATTCTGGTTTTTGTTTTCTGGAAGAGGGGGAAAGCGTGAAGAAAAAGGAGGGGTGCCACGTTGAGAAAATTCGAAAGCTTAGTTATCCAATATTAACTGCCACATCTTTTCTTACAAAACTAGTTTGCGGATTAAAAAAAATTTAAAAACCCAAATAAAACATTTGCAAACCCAATTTGAGTCTTCGTAGATTACTTATATGATTATATGATTAATGTTGTCTATTGCAGTAATTATAGAGCCCAAGCCACATGTTGTTGCCAAGAATGGCTATAATATACCAGAAGTCTAAGCTCAATTCAATTATGCTCAACAATCTTATGATCTTGCCCTCTCACAGAGGCCATTTCTTTTCGTATTTGATCCTATAGTCTTCACCGTTAGTAGATCTGAAACATTTGTAACAAAACAAAATCAAATAAATTTGAAACATATATATATATATATATGATACAAACATACATAGGAGCTGGGTGAAGCTATGGTGAAGAATGCTTATTCAGAGGCCACCAAGGATTAATTATTAAATTATAAAGAAAAGATGGGATGAAGTGTATATTTCTCTACATCACAGGATGTTGCTGCTTCTCTGGACTCTGGATTTTGAAGTTGTGAGCGTATGACCACCACCAATGGCACGAAGATGGTCACAACTGTTATCACTGCGAATAGCCTTACCACAATTATCAGAAAAGTTGCATTACTGTAGTGTTTGAGGGTATATTTGAATATACTGAAATTTTCTAATTCCATAGGTTGGATGGATGTGTGAAAAGTACCAAAGAACCAAAAACAGATATAACCATAAACAAGCAGATGAAAATTGTGACCAATGTTTGGTATTTTGTATTGAAGATCAATTCATACATTGTCTTCGTTGAAGTATTGATATATATATTACATTGATACATGTGCTTTTTTTAGAATTGAGACTCAAAACTGTATAAAAGGCCAATTTGGCAGCCTCTTTTAGTACTCCTTGTAATAACTGGCTAGTTACTGAGAATAAATTGTGTTCAAGAGTGCAACTCTGGAAGTGATAAGAAGCTTGAATAGCTGGTTGATTTTGTGCTCAAATGATGGTAGAGCCATCTCCAAGTCATGGAGTGCCATGTTAGTGGGAGAGAGCTGAAGGGGAATCAACAATTTGGAATTAGAATTAAGAACATTGTTGAGTTTTCCAAGAGCAATATCTAACTCCTCTAGCTCATGCAAGAACATTGAAGATGACGATGAGGATCTCCTTTTCAACCCAAATGCTTCTTTTAGCTTGTCATGTAGAGAAGTGAAACTCCTAGGAAGAGGAAGAGCTTGAATCTTCAGTCGTGGTGTCTTGAAAGAAACAACGCAAGGACAAGTGTAGAGCAAACGAGTGTAGTGCTTTCTTTGTTCTCAAAGCTAGGGATTGCACAGTTCTTAAACGAGGTAATGCTGAAAAATCCCAAGGGAACTCTCTATGTTTCATTTGATGAGTACATATCAATTTGATGAGATAAATGCTAGATTGTGTGCATTCTAGTGGACTCTGCATTATGATTTCTGAGAGGACAGCGAGCTAGAAACCCTCAATGCCATGCAAATGACATGAAGCCCTTGACTGTTAGGTTAGAAAGATGCTATAGGGTATAAGGAGCACAAATATAATTTTTGCAAGCCTTGACAGTGAATAATATGACTTCTAGAACAAATTATCTTTTCTCGGGCTCGATGTAGGGCATCGAGCTGCTCTTTATTCCACCGACCAAAATCTGTGAAACTTTGAAGAAATTTCTATCCCAGGATGAGCATGAAGATCCCCAAATCTCAGGGTGAATGGAGTTGCCCATCAAAAATTGTGCATAACAGTAATTTTGACTGAAAAAAGGAGGTAACAGTGTACAGGACAGTGAGGGTAAAGGGTAGAATTTAATAGACAATTCTTGTTTATGTTTGTGGACTTGTTCCTAAGGTGACATGAGGCGTGTTTGAAGTGTTTAAATGAGAATTAGGAGAATTTAATGAAGAAATTACTACTGTCCTATGAGAACTAGGACTGGTTGGGCACAAAGAGACCTAAGTAGGTCACTAGCATAATCAAGCTTCAAATAGAACTGGGCATAATTTGTCAAGGATCGGTGCATAAAAGTTGGGGAAACATCTCAAATAGGATAAAGGGAATCTAAACTTAAGAAGTTTGTGTCTTGCAACCCCTGGGCGGTGTTTTGGTACAGAGGAATGAGTTATTGATAGGATTTTAGAGCCCAGAGTCGGGAGGTCACCACACAGGGGGTAGAGTTATAGGGGTTTCAAATTATTAAGCTCTCCAAACATACTCTTAGGCTTATATTACATTCCCTCTCAAAAGTTCTCACGGAGGCCTATATGATGACAAATGTTTTCAATGCTACGCTTCCAAAATCACAATTTGTAACCCTAAGCACATGTTTACTAAGAACAGACAGAGCATGAGAGATTTAAGAACCAAGTGACTCTTCAAGAATATACAAAGGATCCTACATTCATCGCCTCGTTCCAAGACATACATCCAAAAATACAACTTGTAGTCATCTAGATATCGGGGAACATGTAAGAATGCCGTATGCACTGTGATCGGCACAGAAATCCATAGGATTATATGACAAGTCAAGGCAGAATATAAGGGTTGTCATAAATATCGACACACCAAGAATATACCGAGGTTCCTACCAAATTCTACATGCCTCCATACGTACAAAGAAACCCCTAACAAGCTATTAGCATCTCGATATAAAAAGAAACATATGAAAGCTCAAGACGCCTTGAAAATCCTGAAAAAACAGAGTTTCATAAGATTTGAGGAATAAAGAATCGAACAAAGGAGAAATTATAATGTCATGAAATTTGTCTTCATCTTTATTAAATACCTAACACCCTCATACCATTCGTTGGGAGCTCAAGAATACAAGAATCAAATGCAAAACCTTGTTTTCTGGGTTCTTCTCGAACTGAGACAACATATCTCAAGAAACTTCTCACCTTTGGCTTTCGAATTACTCCTCCTTGCATTCTAAGCTCTGCCACATCCTTCTCGAATTCTCTCTCTTTTGAATGAATCCTCCCACCATCATTTCTTGCATCACATTTCAGTTACAAAGCCTAACCATACTCACTTTCACTAAGGAATTCACCATCTACCATTCCAAGTACTTCACAACCATGTTCATTCATATTAATTTAAAGAGTTATTTAGAATACATTTGCAAGTAATCACAGTATTAAGTAACATATGGCAACATAAAGACTTACAAGAACAATCTCTCTTTCATACTGAGCTATGCAAAATAGATGCACACTTATTCTTGCATACTGAATGCCTCAATTGTAGGGATGGATGGGTCCAAATGACTCTATTTCTACTGCTTGTGCAACAAGCACTTTCTATCTCATAGGTGCTGCAAATCATATAATTCGGGGTGAAGCTGTAAGTTGTTTACACTTATCTTATTACTCGTTGTTTACAAAAGAGATACATTTCATTACGGAGGCACTGAATCTACATGTTTTCAAATTGGTGTGTTTTTAAGATGTCATGCTTTCGGTGGCTCTAATGCTGCTATTATTCCAATAGGTAAAGTCAAGTAGCATCTATTTTCTTCTTGTATTTTGGCTTGTGACTCTGAGTTATTTTTTACAGGATTATGATATGATTGTATAATAACCATATTCATATAATTACTTTTACCGGGCTTCACATGGTCACCGTCTGCAAGTATTCTTTGAGTTTTGATCTGGTGAACATATGTTTGCTTGCAGGTCTTGGGGGATTTGTAGCTTGCGGGCATTGTCAGAAAGGAATGATGATCCCACAAGAGCATCACGTCCATGGGATGAAGTATGATTATTGGTCCATTATGATGATCCAACAAAAGAATAATGTCATTGATCTCCTTTTGCGTTTTTCTAATATCAAAGCATCTCATACTTGATTTTGGGACAACTTTTCAAATTAGCTAAACTAATTGCTCCACTTTTTGACAGGATCGTGATTGGTTTTTCATGGGGGATGGAGCAAGAATTCTGCTTCTTGAGGAATTAGAACATGCAAAGGTACATTCTTTGTCAAGAGGCATCTTTTGCTAGTGACTGAAGTTTAAGGCTATCTAGCTTGTATTTTGAGGTTTGTAATTGTTATATGCTCTAATAGATATGTTGCATGCTCTAACAGTTTGAATGATTTTTTATTCTTATCATCATTGCCATCTTCTTTTGGGTCAATGATGGAGGAGGAAACTTGAATATTGCTGAAATTTTAAGGTCATTGTAAAGAGTGGATAAATTGTCTATGTTCATCTAGGATAACATGTTCTTACTAATGTCGTGCAGAAGCACTTTAATATGTGCCAATCAGCTTCTTGTTTGACTGGAATAAACACACCATTACTTGTTTTGCATATTGCAGGTTTAGTAAATGCTGAAATTGTGTTGAGTTGGCAGCACATCTTAATGTTGATGGATTTCTAGTCGGAGGGGTTTCTCTGAAGGTTGGCTGCAAACTGTTTTACCCTCTTTATACCTTTTTGCTGAAGTTTTTCAAGCTCTCCATATTGTTTACTTCAATACAAACTTTTCTCATCCCGCCTACTCAAAGCTCGTGGTCAAGTTATGCTTGAGGTGACTATACTCTTTTTATGTGAGCTCGTATCATCAAAATAACTTCAAGTATAAGAGCAATGTTATTATGTATTGTATTTTCAAGTTACTCATCACATTATGAAAAGGCTCAGCATAGACATGCCTTGTTATTAAAGATGGCCTTTTTTATGAAAGGTTGATGGTTTCTTGTTATATGTTTAATTCAACCTCAGTATTTTAATGAGATGTTTGTTATAAATTTTCAAGTGATAGTTGATAAACGCAACGAGTCATTATAATCTTTGTTTTCATGAAGACTAAAGATGAGTTGCTTGGTGCTATTGATAGTAGAGAATTGTATCAAAGTTGAGACAATCAAAGCGAAGAACATGAAATGACAAACACAGAGAGAGACACTGACTCAAAATTAAAGTTAAGAAAAAAACCTCAAAGTAGCACTAGGGAAGCAGACAGATCGCTTGAAGCTGGGGGTGGAGAGGTGTTCATATTGTATGCAAAGGGTTAACGGAATTTAGGCACCCTTTTGTATTTTATCATTGTATTTAAAGGGTTAATGGTATTTAGACACCCTTTTGTATTTTATCTTATTTGATATTAATAAAATGTTTGTGGACCCATTTGTTGGGCACAAGATTCAAATCAAATTGTTTTTAATTTATAATATTCCTTACCAGTCTACTCTGACATCATAGACGATATGTAGCCGTCGATTGCACTATATGATATTTGGTTATTATTTATTCTTGAAATTCAGATTTTTCATTCTTTAAATTCGTATTGTCTCTAGAGAGACAATAAAATTGAAATTAGTATTGTCTCTAGAGAGACAAAATCAGTATTTTGTATTGTCTCTAGCGAAACAATACAAATATTGTCTCTAGAGAGACAAAAACTATATTGTCTCTCAAGAGACAAAATATGTATCAACCTATATTGTCTCTGGAGAGACAATAATTAGAGACAATATTAGAGACACCCGCTTTGAGACAATATACAACTTTTTTATTGTCTCTATTTGAGACAATTTGATCAAGTATTGTCTCTATTATTGTCTCAAAACACCCCCTTGTAGTAGTGCCTACAGTCATTTCCCCGTATGCTCTCCGCCCTTCCCATACCGTATATAGAGAATACCAGCGATGTCCCCTTCTTTAAACGCCTCCCAACCGGCAAAACCTCCTCTTCAAGCTGGTGTCTTTCCCCGCCAGAACAGCGCTGATACACGTGTCTCGCAGCTCTTTATCGGTGCTAGTGTTCCGCTCCATTTGCATCAGTTTCGACAGCAAGTCATGCCGTTGAGGCAAGGCGCCGCAACCCGCCGCCGTTTCTTTTCTTCTAAGCGAAACTAGTGAGTAGACAAATTCACGAATGACATGGAGAGACTTGCTGAGCTTAGCTTCCCATCCCACGCCCAACATCCTCGCCGCTTTCCACACAGTGGAAGGCACTGTGAGCCGACGCAGACTCGCCTCCTCCGCCTCCTCCAACGCTTTCGCCACTTCTTCCATCTCTCCCGACTCGAAGTCATGGGTTTCACAGCCAAAGCCAAGCACGCAAATATGCTCAAAAGTGAAACGAACAAGCAGACGTTGAAGATCCACAGTTAACCCGCTCTCGCACGCGGCTTCTGCAGCTGGCATCAGCCTACACTTCATCAATTCGTCGAGCGTATGAATGAAATGATTTTTAAACGCCTGCGAGTGGAACACAGAGCTCATCATTTTTCTCGCCTCTACCCATTCTTGGCCGTCCACGTTCAGAATCCCGTGGCCCAAAAGATCGGCAGAAACAGAGTTGAAGTAGGCACCCCTGGGAAAATTAGCAAATTTGGTTTTGACGATGTATTTAATATTTTTGGGGTCGATGGTGAAGAGCGAGAACATGTGGCCAATCCAAGGAGTCTTCACGTCCAGGGCTCCGCCACAGTCAATGATCATCTGGGTGCTCCACTCGTATATATGATGCAGATGAACAAATAGAGAGGGAAGCATTCCCACAACCGGCCAGCTCGGAGGCGCTGCTCTCTTGTTGGGCACGTGAAAGCTGTGCCACAGTATAACACAGCTTAAAATGGAAATTCCTACAACGACACACACAGCTTGAACTCCCTCGCCACTGCACTCCATCGCCATCTACATGGATTTAGACATAACACCACAGCTCCAATTATATATATATATATATATATCCTTGCGATTTCTATACCTACTCCTATTAATGAATTGTATCTCAACAACTATTGTTAAATGACAGGAGCTGGTTTCCTTGTAAGAGCTGATGGCAAGTTCAAGTTGGAAACCGCACCCGCGCGCATATCAAAAACGGCAATAAAATAAATGAATTTTCCAATACACTTACAGCCACTGCTCGTGACTTGTGTTCCCACTTTTTGCATCAAATCTAATCGCATTAAATTCACCAACGATTTGTCTTAAGAATAGCCATAAAAATTGCACAGATGTAAATAATAATAATAATAATAATAATGGTTTTTACAGTCCAGTGTGGCTTGTTTTTGGGTCTACAAGCGGCTTATAGCATATGGGACTACCTTGTACTCACATCTAATTGAGTAATGTGATGTGAAAGTTGAAAGGGATGAGGTGGAGGAAAGATGTGTAAAAGAGATAAAATAATAAATGTAATTGTGTTGGTTAAAGTATTTGATATCTCAGTTATATGAAGGAAGAGAGAGTGGAATAGAAGTTAAAATTAGTAGAGGGGTGGTGGTCTAATGTGTGGTAATGTTAGAGAGGAGCAACTATTTATGGTGATTGTTTAAAGGAAAGTACCGGAAATGCAAGTGAAAAGAATGGGAAAAATTTGCAAAAAAATGCAATTGATATGAAGAAAAGTTTTATGCAAAAAAATCAAATTTGATGGGGAATAAGAGCGGAAATGCCTATGATATGGACAACAACCAAAACATCTTTACAACGGGGATGTAAAGGAGAGTGAAAAGCGACAAACGAGGGAGAGTCTCTATAGTATGCTCCCTTCTAGATATATAGGCGTCCGCTTGTACTAGGTAAAGGGGCACGGGAACAATTGTGAAATTCTACTTTCCTACAATCACAGGACACATTTGCGAATCTTTTAAAGGGGTAAAGACCAATGGTGAATAGTCATGAAAAAATAAAGAGTGGTTTATCAATAATACTGAATTGAATAGTTGTTTGCAATTTCATGTCTTTAGTTTTATGGGTATTTATAACAAACATATATGTAAGGGTAATTCGCGTGTGTGTCTCATGGGACAACTTAGAGACAAAGAGATGTTGACCATACATGGTGTGCGAGGGTGGCAATTTCATACACATTTGAGATTAGGGTTTCTCTCTAGCTATAAGGGTAATGATTAAGAGTTCCCTCATCAATAGTCCTGATGGTGTCATCCATCAACAATCATCAAAGTCAAGGATTGCAATTGGATGGTATTCAATCTATTAGATAAGACAAAGACATGAATGAAAAGTTAGAAATAAGGTGGTAATTAAATACCAACATGTCCCACACTTATTCCATGGTTGAAATTGTTCTTACCAAAATAATATTTGTTATTTGTGCTTCACATTATTGTCTTCATCTCACTTGCATCATTCATGTGAGTGCAAGTTGTGCTTAAAGAGTCAAAATAGAAAATGTGGGAAATTTAATAGGTTACTCGTTCAAAACCCAACCATGATGTTTGCTCCTTGGTTGCCCCCTTTTAGTTGCAAGGCCAAGTAAATGTAGGAAAGTAAGAAATGTGCAAACAACCATCTCTAATTAAAACTTATGATTCTTGTCCCCAGTTGAGGGGCGAATGTGAAAACATGGTATTGGGTGGTCATGAGCCTCCTCCATAATGTAATTATATAGGTAACGAATTTGATTAGTGGTTTAATCTAAATTGAATTAAATCTATATTTCAAAGAAACTATTGTAAAAATGACATTTAGGTGATTGTATGCAATAATATTCATTATACAAGTCTCTAAAATCAATTAACCCTAGGTAAATATAAAGGAAATAGAGACTTATATGTTTTTGGTTGATTTGGAATTGATCAATTAATGTGTTGGATTTGATTGGAAACAATGAGGAAATGGCTCCCTGAAGACTTGGGAACTCAAGACTGTGCTAGATAGAAGCACTCGTAGGAGAAAAAAAGTGCCCCAAGCGTTAGTGATTGTTCTAGGCACTAGTGACTGCGTGAATATTCATGATCTAGTCTTTTTGATCGGAAGGTATTCACTTCTACGTGCTCTTTGTCGCTCAAATTTCTATTTAAGGTTCTGATCACACATGTATCTTGTAACACAAGCCCTAGCTATCTATATAAGCTCACAAACACATGATATTTAAATAGAATATGTAATATGTGAAGTTGGACTGACCTCGACGGTCACCCGATGAGTGAACTTATGACTGAATGTCGCACTACATTTTAAAGAATTTGTGTCGTTCTTTGTTCTTGTGTGTGAAATGATGTCCTTTGCCTAGGTTTTCCCTCATGCCAATGATGCCAAGATAGTGGGTTATAGCTAGCTTTGATGAAATAATGCAAATGTGTGGTATGTAATTCAACACTTCCCCTTCCTATGTAATGTATGCAGCCCAAAATGTAGTCCCTTTGAGTAGTGGTAGTAATATGTATATGTGATAGTCCCTCTTGATTTTCTAGCCAAAATAATGGTTAGTATGTTGTGTATATATGATTCTCTTGCTTGAATTTTGAAACTAATGACAGAAAAGGATGACTAAGAACACAGGATAAGGATAAGAAAATAAACAAGGCCGATCACAAATAACTAAATGTGAAAAAAGGATAGGGAGGAAAGGAGAGCCCAGAAGGGACACAAGCTCTCCGGGTGCTAGTTTCCGAGACCAAAAATAATAGATGCGACAAGATTAGATAGACAGGGATCATTGTGACTTGACTAGAAGTGCATACAAAACTGAGAGATGTAGAAGAGATTCACAAAAGAATTCAATCAAAGAAAGTAGAGAAACAAGGGAAAGTGTCACTAGTGTATAGTTTTCTTTATTTAAGATTCATGTATATTACAACATACTCGATGACATACTAAAATGATGATACGTGCATAATTTTACGTCTATGATTAGAAAAAAACTTCCAGTCATGATATTTTTGTAATTGGTGGTGTCAGAGTGAGTCATCGATGCTCTTGAAGGTGGCATCCATCTACGAGCATCAATGTTAAGGATCACGAGTGGGTGGTCTTCAATTTTTTAGATAAGACAAAGACATGAATGAAAAGTTAGAAATAGGTGGGAATTAAATACCTAAATGTCCCACATCTATTCCATGGGTGAAATTATTCTTATGAAGATGATTTTTATTGTATATAGCTAGCAAGATAACAATAAGGTGTTATCTCAACAAAAATTCTAGTGACAACTGCTATAAAAATTTGCTAGCATCAATGATACAATAGAATAGGGATCATACCTCTGGAAAATTTTACTGAACGGATTCTCTCCAGGTCCTTGGTAACTAAGGCCAAGAAATATGTGTAAGCTTCATATTGATAATAAAATACCTTTTATATTAAAAAAACTTACATGTTTACTTTTGTATATATATGAAAAGGAATTGGTATTAATTTTGTAAAAGGATATGATATGTGAAGTAATACATATTTGTAAAAGCAAGAAAGGGGTTTAATATAAAATTTGTTAGTGTCTGTGATTGTATGACTCTCTTTCCACTAAATACTAATACATAGGTAATATCTATGCACTTTTATTAGAAAAAAAGGTTTTGGAAGAGGTTTAGTCATCAAAAGATAGAAACCAAAAATAGTTGTAAAAAAAAAAAAATGGTGCGATGTGAAAATCGAAGGGGATGGGTCGAAGAAGGGAAAATAGAGGGAGAAAACACTACACAAGGAAGAGGGGAAAAAGTAAGGGGTTTGAGGGAGGATAAGTTCAAGGATGGGAAAAATGTTGGGGGATCATATGTGAAACATTGCTTTGTTACAACCAGGAACATATAAAACCTCATTTTTTTTGCAATTGTTTAAATTGGAGAAAAGGGGGTGGAGGAAGTTACCGTTAACAATGACATCCCTTGTGATTTGTGGGTAGTTAGAACACATTTCAATTTAAGGGGAATTATATTCTTTGTGTCTTGATACACTTTAGAGATAGGGATACTTTGAGTGGACTCATCATCCCAAGTAAAGTCATTACATTTGTTGAATTCGATAACCACAAAACATAGGGTCGATCATGTGCTTTTGTATCATCTATATAGACCACTATCTTATTCCATTTTCCATGATCTCCTAGGCAATAACATGTATCATTTGTAATATTTTTCCTTGTGTATTTGTAGCCAAGAATTTATCCTCAACATTCTAGGTTCTTAACACCAGATAAAATTGAAGTATTTTCATATGTCTCTATGTCAAGAAAGGTTTTTATAGTGACTACTCTTGCATTGAATTAACCACTGCTAGAAATTTTATCACCAAGGTTTGAACACATGACCTAATACTACTCTTATCACAATTACCCTGACAACTTGTTCGACAAATATATAAAAACAATAATCATTCTTTGAGTGGAAGTCATTGGTCTATTGCATAGAGAGGTGGGATGGCTGGTCACATTGCAAATTTTCCATCATCATCACTTGTAGATAGGGAACTTGAATATG
>CM031244.1:538121014-538226014 GCA_018340775.1 Taxus wallichiana var. yunnanensis | reverse complement strand
CCAGGTTAGTTTGGAAAAGACATTTTGCAGCCTCAGTCATAGTTTGACGAGGTCAAACTGGACCAATTACGACTTGTCGCTCCAGAAAACATGTCACCATTTGAAAACTATTTTCTAGTTCTTAGTCCCATCGACTCTATGAATTATCCTTATATAGGGAACTTGTAGGAAGTTCCTCATTGCGTGTTCATCCATTGAACGTTAGTTTTGGATGTGGTTTTATGAGCCCTCAAGCTCACTTTTGATCATTAACAACTAGCTCATTTATGACCGACGGCCCCAAAAAAACTAGATGCTAATCGTAAAGCATTCACCAGTTCTGAATTTTGTCAGTTCCTATGAACTCTTGGTATATAAGTGGGCACGTAGAAATTTAAATGTGGTGTGTTCGCTCAAAGTCAATGTTTAAAAGTGGTTTCTTAGCCTCCGAGCCTGTTTTGAACATTTTTGTAACTAACAGGAAAATGTAAAAATGAAGTTGTAGGACCCCTGTCAGGTTGCCAAACCACCGTGGAAACTTTTTACACATGTAAATAACTATTTGAAAACTCCATAGTGTAACTTGTGTGAAATAGAACTTTTGACAAAATGGTGTTTCTCTCTCTCCTTTCTCTTTCTCTCTCTTTGGTTACAAAATAAAGTGTAATGAAATGAAATGAATTCATGATTCTAAACCTTTTTTCAATGTAAATTATAATTATTATTATATGTAAATGGGGAACTGAAAAACATTAATTATGTTAGATTAGGGTGGATTCCATGCCGGTGATTTATCAACGATTTCATGCTCACTTGGTTTTGTAGGATGCAAGAAAGATGGAAAAAAGGCGACGTGTAATTCATTATTTCTTATTGTAATTTATATAGGTCATTGTAAAATGAATATATGTATAATGTAGTCTTTTGTTACAAAAAAGTTATATTTGAAATTTGCTAATATGTATGAGATGCTATTTTTAGGGATATCTTAGGAAATGTGCATTAATCACAAGTTCAATTTGATTTATAGTTGCGTATGGTAAAAGGGTTTGATATATATATATATAGTAAATGAATTTGAAGTTAATTAATATATTGTAATGCATTTTCAGTGTTCAATAAATGATTAATTAATTACTAGGTTGTATTCTTACCTCATAAATGTAATAAGGAGTTTCAATCAAAACACTCAACCCTAATATAAGATCTGTGTAACATGTCTTCATGTGTGATCCTTTTTACCATAGAAGAAATTGAAAACCATAGAATGAACTTAAACTTTGCACTCGATGGAACCTCCTAGCTTTATGTAAATAAAACCCCTAGTTTGGGTTTACCGTCATAGTCGTTATGTTTAGCAACATTGTCGTGAACCATCTTTAGGAACAACATGGTCTAAAGTTATCCGGAGTATGTGGTTTCCTTCTAGTTTTGGTAACCGTGAGGAGAATTTCTTCTCGTCATGTCCGACACCGTGTTGAGTGGTGAAGACCACCTTGGAATTCACCTTATGAGTCCTTATTTGAAGCAATGACTATGCGGTGTAACCTTACCATCTGTGGAGTAAGTAGAGCTATTACTCCCTTAGTATCCTTTTGGATTGTCTAGGTCTTACGAAATTAGATCTAGAAATTAACTTCATCAAAATAAAATCCTTGTTGGTTCTAGACGACATAAATGGAGATCATGAAATAGTTGTTCTAGGTCTTAAACTCTTGTTAATGAACTCCTTAGTTCCTCTTAGCTAAATGTGTTACCTTGGTTCTAACAACATAACACCTTGGTCTTTCATGAAGGTTGTTTAGCATAAATATGTCCTCTCACCTTAAAATCTTTTATAGTTGAGGCATAGATTCTTAGGTGTAATTGGAATTAAACTAAACCTCAGTTGATTGGGAGGTTAACTTGAGGTTCATGTGCAGTTATAACGCTTCCAATCATATACTTCTTCAATATGTTAGTCAATACTTTCGTAACTCCTGTTATAAAACTATGCTAATAACGAGACCATAATGCGTTGTAAGAGTAAATCATATAAGAGTAAAACAAGATTTGAGATTAGGAATAATGTCACTCTTGGATTCCTTATAACTTAATTAAACATTTTCATGTGTTACAAAGAATATGAATGGCCTTGGTGTGATCAAACTTTGAGAAAAAAAAATATATATATATATATATATATATATATATATATATAATATATATATTATATAAATCTAAATACAATTTCATTTGTATGAATGTTGAATCGGGAAATAAAAATACCAAGATCGAAGAATGTTTATGGGAAAAAAGTATCTTGAATCTAAACCACCCCCCTTAAATCCTAATATTGCTTTCTAGACATCAAGTCAGATTCACTTGAGTTACAAGGGTAACATGTAGACATTGAATAAATGTTTGAGAAGCATATTCTTAACATAAGAACAAGATAATTAAAGTACTTTATATATGCAATTTGAATTATGCCAAATAAGTATGTAAGTTATGGAAATTTCTATAAAGGATAAAAATCCAACTTAAAATGGTCGAACTATAAATTAAATGTGGAATGAACTTAAGAATCTATAGGTGGAAAAAGGAGAAAATTATCCTTGCACAATAATGTTCTTGGAATGTTAATCGTAACTAAGATGCAATTAAGGAAATGATGTGTTGTGTGTTTGCCAATATTTGAATCCTTTTCTTATGGTTGGGTCATTGCTAGTATTCGTTCATTAGGGAAAGTGTAGCATCAACATGTATATGGTGTTGTCATGTGTCTATGTGAGTTGATGACTTATGTAAGTGTCATATGCATTTTTGAGTTTTCTTTTCTTGGAGCCCTTGTGGCGTTGTGTAGTGAGCAATGTAAGTCAAAAAAATTTATCCTGGTATTTTTACTATTGTTTTTGTGTGTGTAAAATGTGGGCGTTACAAATTGTTTCAATTTGTACTATAATAGTACATTGTTGTATCGATGGCGGTAAGTCATGAGTTCAATTCTTAATTCAATTCCTATGGTCAAAACTTAAAATCGTTGACAAAGAAAGTCATCCATTTAATTTATCCTTTTTAATACTTATATGGTCACTTGGTTTTGATGGGCACTCTAAAAGTATAGTTTGTTTATATGTATTTAATGTTAAAGCCTATAATTTCAGAGCCACAAAGTCATAACCATTTAATGTTAAAGCTTGTAATTTCAAAGCCAAATGAAATTTGTGAATGGGGTATTATTTTTGATAATCTCAAATGTCAAATAAGAAATAATTATTTTATATACTAAAGGTGAATAAATACTAATATCCCTTTAAATAAATTCTATTTGTTTAATTAATTCATTCATGTGACATCCTCCATGTAGTTGTGTAGACACTAAAATTAGGTAACACTCCCCTTTGGTCCCTCGACAATTAAGCACCCTTCATCACATTCACTAGCCATGGCCCCCTTCACCTCACTAATATTAATTTAGTTAAGTTAATTAAATTAATTCATTATCCACACCATATTTATTATTTAAATATATTAATTTAGATAATATCCACATATACACCCCACCTAGACACCTCATCAGGCCAACTCACCCTAAGACCTATTCTTAGTAAGTTGCCATAACTAACTAAGACTTACCCAAACCCTAAAAATCAATGCCTACATTCTCTCTAACCACATTCCCATATGCATACAAGAGCTTCCAGTCTAATCCACAGGATTAATGACACGAGATCCAAGAAAATCAAGAGGATCTCCTTAGTTTAGTAAACCTAGGAAATCCCACCTTGACCTACGCCGGTTACCCCTAACCATCGCCGGTTAGGCGGAACCGCCGTCGGTTACCCTTTTAACCCCCAAAACAACCTTATTTTCAAGGTTGGAAAAAATTGGAAAAGGTTGGCAAACATTAGCACATGCCTGAGAGATATCACATCTTCTAAGATCGAATTCCAGTAGAGAACACGCATGTGAGGAATAGATCAAGAATTTTTCTCTTATCTGACCATCCAAAGAATCACTCCAATATTGATTTGATCCAACCAAGAAAAAAGAAATGCCCATGCAGCCCATGTAGAAGATCTCCTACGATTGGCTATCACCTGCAACCTTCAACCTCTCACTAACATCTCCATTCATCAGTCCACGAGGCATCCAGGGACCGAATCCAAG
The DNA here is from genome assembly GCA_018340775.1 of Taxus wallichiana var. yunnanensis. Lineage (NCBI taxonomy): Eukaryota > Viridiplantae > Streptophyta > Pinopsida > Cupressales > Taxaceae > Taxus > Taxus wallichiana. Next base: position 538,221,883 of record CM031244.1, on the reverse strand, counting down.
TAAGTAAAACGTTATACTTCTCTGGTTCATTTCATTTTTTTATTATATTATCACCTATTGTTTACCTAGCCACTCATTGAACTCCTTCAACACTCCCCCTCCATATACCCATTAAAACCTCACTAAATCCCACCCAAGCTACCAAATACCTCATTTCGACCAACCAAAGTCCTTTGTGCAATCATAAAGGTGACTCAAAACCCATTCGTGGTATTCCCGGTTTTCCACAATAATCGGTGCTAGTTACACCCAACCACAATCGGTCACCCTTAACCGGCATTGGTTTCTATATTTGCCCATACAACCCAGAACAATGACCTATCCACCTAATTCTACATCACCCTCATTCACCTGTGATCTGCATGAGACTTTTGTCAAACTAACCGAGACCCAGAACCAATTACTTGACCTTTGGATCTTATTTTGACCTAGCTTTGTTAGATTAGATCTTATTGTGTTTTAAGTGAGATACCTAAATTATTTCAAACTACGATAGGATTTACTTCATTTCTCGCATTAAATTATTTAAAATAGTGGACTGACAATGTATCAGGAAGTATCACACTTCTCGGATCTAGCACATGCTTTAGGCGGGCGCTTCACTACACATATTGTTTAATTCTTTTCGGTGGTCTTGTTTTTCATTATAGGTAGTTCCTCCTAGCCAAAAGGAAGCTCTTACATTCAGTGTGGATTTGGAAGTCATAAAGCGTGTAACAACCCATCAACCAACATTTGAGCAATATTCCTCCTATGCTGTTACCCTATCTATTTTGTCAATACTTTAAAGAAACGTTTAAGAATCAACATTTTGGCACGCTTAGGTGGGACCCAACCGGGTTCCTTGCATTTTATTCATTCTTAGGAAAATTTGTGTGTTTGTTTCCCTTCTGAAAAGCATACACATTAATTTTCTTCCTTGGTAACCCACCTTTTCTTTCTATTTTCTCTAAAGGAAACCTTTCTTTTGGTGTAATTAAAAATAACCATTTCTTCATGTTTTCTGCATTGTAGTGAAAGAGCATCCCTCTTCCTCTTCATCTTTTTGTGTCATCCAACTTCACACTTCGATTTGGGCTTAAAAATAAGTGCATTGCATTCTGATTTATCGCATTAGCTCACATTAATTACAGGCAACCCATATGCTAGAAGTCATGACCAGCTAAAGGTTGACAAACAAACCGTATGTTATCTCATTTTTGAGTTTACGCCAAAAATGAGATAACCCTAAGAAATTTTTGAGCTGGTTTTCTAAGAATCACCTTTCAGAGAGATAATCGGGTTTTCGGGTTTCACAAGCAAGACAACATGTGTTTTGGATGCTTCATGTCGTGTGTTCCCCGAAACCCGAAACCCGCATCAAGTAAGGTGAGTCGGGTTTGTGGACCTTCCAAGCATCGGAACATGCCTTCGTCAAAACATGCTTCATGTCGCGTGTCTTCCAATTCCCGAAACCCAACTTACTCCTTTGTTTCAGGTTTTGGGTCTTCCAAGCATCGGAACATGCCTTCATCAAAACATGCCTTATGTCGCATGTCTTCCGATCCCCGCAACCCGAATTACTCTGAAACCCTTTGTGTCGGGTTTTCGGATATCCCAAGCATGCTGACATGGCATTAATGCCGAGTTGTCGGGTAGTTGGCACGTGTCAACTGAAGTGTATTAAATGTGGAATTTCTTATAAATATTCAGATTTCCACGTCATTTTTACCAGACGTACTTTTTACCTCGTGGATTTTCATGCATGCATCTTCGACCCAAAAACCCGACTCACCTTTGTGCCTGATTGCATTGCTCATTTTTTATCATTCCTTGTCCTGTTGAAGGTATTTTTCTTCATTCTTTGTTTGTGGTTTTTGTGGAATAATTGTGTAAGGAATTCTTCCAAGTTTCTTATCAGGGTTGTTGGGGTTTTATCTTTTCCATTTTGGGGTTGTTTTCTAAATCAGGTTTGTGTTTTAGGGTTACCCCTCTTTGGAATTATCACTTTGTTTTATTCCCCAGAATGTCATTGTAATTAAAAATATGTTTGGGATATAAATGGTGAAGGAAACCCACATGTTTCAACTCAACAATTACCCCATTCCCTCTTCTCGGGTTTCGCAGGGTGCTTTGCAGTGTTCAAAACCCGCAGTATATCGAAAAGTTTAAAGTATCGGACATCCTGAACTCTCTGGCATCCTCTCAGTGTGCCGGGTTTTCCGAAGTGTCCGGCATCCTCTCAGTGTGTCAGAGTTTTCCAAAGTGTTCAACACCTTCTGATCTCTGACACTCTCCTCCTTTGAAATTCCTCATGTCGGACCCTGGTCCATCACAAGATAAGACTGAAAAATCAGGGAGGATGAAGTACAAATTCAGGAAGGTGGAGTCTCCCTCCTACATTGACTGTAATTACGACATCCGGGATACAGAGCTCGGAAACATAGATATGGAGGATTTTTGGAATAGGGTCAAGAGCTCTTCTCAGACTCCATGGATGAAATCAATAGTTGGTAGTGGTCTACCTCTTGCAGTAGGTTTCCCTATGTCTCACTCAGTGCCCCGAGTTCATCTTAGCCTGTGCTTCGAATTATGACTCTACTTCTCGTTCTGTGAAAAACCAGGTGGGAGAAGTTGTAATCAAGTTGGACAGAGGTTACTTCGATGACCTTCTCAAGCTACCTAATTTTGAGGAATATGGAGATGTGGATCTCAAGTCAGCCCAAAAAGCTTGGGACAATGATCAGGAGGATTGCATCAAGCACGTGAATAAGAAGTTCCTAATCAAAGCCAAACCGATCTATTTCCAGGTTCCCAAGACTTGTTCCCAGAAGTGATTTCATTCAGGAAATCAATGATATCATTACTCTGTTGAGTCGGGTTTTTGGTTTCCCCGAATCAAATGTTTTCCAAGGATGGATGTACCAGTTCATGATCATTATTAAGAAGAATCAATAGGGAATTGATTGGGGTACTCTTATCAGTAATGAGATAGATTCTCAAATGACAACACTTGTCTACGGGAAAGTTTTATATGTCCTCGTATGTCACCTATGCAGGCCGCATGAGGAACTATCCTAGGTTGGACACCAAGGGGAACAAGATAGTGGAGCATGTTTATCAATATTTTCCTCAGCTAACAAGAAAAGGGTCTGAAGACCAATTCAGAAGGGTAAACGACGCCTTCTTTTACGAGAACATCTACGAGTTAAGCCCCGGCGAGAAAAATGATAGTCTCGATGAGGCATGGGCTGAAGTTTCAAAATGGGGTTGTGTCTTCTTGCAATTTAAGAAGTTCACATATCTTCTGTAGTCATGTACCCAGGGGATCCTTTCCATGCGCCCCCGATATCCAGGGGACAAATTAATCTTGATGGAGTTGGTCAGGCAATTGTTGGATTTTCACAAGTTCCAACAGAGTAAACACAAGGCCATTGTATCTTTCCCAATTTCTATTGGAAGGTATACTTGTTCAACGGTGGTGAAAGCCAAGAACGTTGTCCATGAGCTTCAAGATAAGTTGAAGAAGCACATGAAGCCCCAAGACGGGTTTGATTTTTGAGGAGTCCTCAAGGCATATGGAACTCTACACCCGCACATGCCAAGCATAGAAGACATCTGGATTGATTTACGTGATGAGGTTGCTTGTCCGAAGAAAAGATCATAGCAGGTTGACACTTGCTGAAATTCAGACACTTGAGCTCGCTGACATACCAGAAGGTACTAGTGATAATGAAAGTGTTCTGGATCCTTCCTATGATGGATTGAATGAAGATCAATATGTTTTCCCACCTATTGATTGGTCTCTTAGTGAGAAAGCCTCCATTACAGATAGATCAGCCCTGATTCTTGCACGCACCAAAGCATGGCTCGCCTCTTGGGGAATGAGTTTTAAAGATGATAATTTTTCAAAGTTGGTTGCTTCAGAGGTGGGGCCCTCCAAAAAGGGAAAAGATAAAAGATCTTCTAAGGGACCTATAAAGGTCAAGTTTGTCAAGAAGAGAAAAGAACGAGAAATCTCTTCAATTGTTACTCCAGTTGAAATAGTGAATGTTGCGAATCACAAACAACACCAGGAATAGGAGAAATTTCTTTCGAAGGAGAAGTAAGCCAGCCTCTAGTTTCACCATTTGTTGACTGCCCAACTGAAGTGACCTTATCTCTTGCATCCCAGGCTTTGGAGTCGGGATCTGCGCTTCCTCCTTCACAACCACTCCTACCTCCTCTTTCCCCATCTACTTCTTCAGTCATGGCCAGCATTTTCTCTGGACTCTCACCCCTCTCTGCTGGGACCAAAGTAACTACCAACATGCCCCCTCCTGTGCCTCTTTTTATTGAATCTACTACCACATTGGTAACTGTCCCCACTCCACCAGTGGATCCCTCTCCCCCTGAAAGTATGATACCAACTTCTACAATAGTGGTAACTCCCTCTGACACACCTCAATGGCTACTTGAGCAAAATCTGAGGAAGAGGAAGGTGGTTGTACCCATACCAGCCTTTGATTTTAGTTCACTCAAGGCCTCTACTGCTAAATCAGCCAAGAAACCCAAAATAGTTTCAAGGGTTTTGGTGGACGCTTCGAGGCATAAGTTTGCAGAGATCGCCACTCCCGCGACTGAAAAAAACCAAAGAGGACATAACGGCCTCTAACTATCAGATAACCAGGGTGGCTCTAGGAGAAGTGACAACAGAAGGAGCACAACAGGATGCACGGGATGCCACAAACGTGTTGTGCCAGAAATTGAAGGAAACAAAAGACAGCAGAGATGAGCTTAAAGGAAAGGTGGAGCAGTTGACTGAGGTATTGCTTAAGCTCTCAAAACCCCTTGAATCCATACCATCTTCCTCTGTCCCTGTCGGATTCGATTTCTCATCAGTGCCTACAATTGAGAAGATTAATAAAAAAGGAAGGGTGGTCGATGAATGGATCCAAAGGCTGCTCCAACAGGGGAAAGAAGTGATTCAAGACACCGTGGAAGTCTATCAATCTTTGGGGAATATTCAAAGTGATGGAGAAAAGATGGATGATGATTTCTCCCAAGAAATTGGACACCTTGATTTGACTTTCGAAGCTCTCCAGGTATTAAAGCAAATACCATCATGCCTCTTGGTAGAAGAAGGCATCATCCCACATGCGGATAAGCATTTCCAGCTGACCAAAGCCATCAGGTTCAGGGTAAAGATTCTCAACGAAGCCTATGGTAAATTGGGAGAATCAAGAGATCAGTTGATCGATGGCAAGAGCGACCTGGAAGAAGAAATGTTAAAAATCTGTGTAAAAGTGTCAGTTGGAAATTTGGGCATCCTATAAGCCGATGATCTTTTCAAACAAATCCAAGAATCTATTCAGCATGAACCAACTCACGGATTTGGTATTGAAATCATCGATAGGTTTGTGAAGATTGAACATTCTTTGGAGGCCTTGAGAAAACTCAACAAAAGATTGAGAAAGCTTCCCGGTAGTGCCAGTGACACTCACGAAACATGTGAAGTCTTGAGTGATCATTCCACTGCGCCTGATGAAAATGAGATGCAAGGTATAATTCGAAGTTCCAAGAATTTCGGAACAAACAGGCTCAGTTAGAGGAAGAGAAAGATGAAGAAGCAAAAGATGACGATTCAGACTAAGTCTTGATGCGACGTGTCATTTCAATCTTGAAATTGACATGTCTTTTTCATTTCTGTTTCGTCACATTTTGAATCATATTGTGACTTGGTCTCCTACGTGAGAGCCAAGCAAAATAGGACTCTTTTTAAAAGACTGTTTTATAGGGTTTGTCCTATTTTCTCTCTACTCTTTTTATTATAAATAAGGGATGTGTATACATTCCAAAGGGTTGAGATTTTTGAAATATTGGGAGCTATTGTGAAGAAGAAAAACTTTGTGTTTTCTTTTAATCATTTTGAGGAATAGAAGTTGATACTATTTTGCAAACTTTGTGTTGTGAGATGTGTTTTTCTTAAGATATTGTTCTTATGTTCATAATCTTAAGCTATTCTTTGTTTAGCATCTTGATGATTCTAATCATTTCAAACATTATATTTATGATCTAAAGCTCGTATGATTATTTCGTGCTCTGTGTTTACTCGAAAGAAAATACGTTCCTCTCCTTTCCTTTCCATTGTGTTTCTTCCATTTTAATAATTTCTGACCTGTCCATTCATAAAAACAACATCTTCCCAATGTGTGGATATGGATCTCGGATTTTATCCCAACCCCAATGGTTAGATTAGTGTGAATACTGTATATATTGTTTCATGTTGTTTTAGATTAGTAATAAATAGACAACCTCACCTATCTTTGAGGAGGGATTTAATCCCATGTACTGTGGTTGAACCTCATATTTTGGATTGAAAAATATCCAACCAATAGTTTTTGGTGACTCACTGGGAATACGGATTAATAGTGTAAATCTTATCCTCTTGGTGTCTGGCGACTCCGTATTTTCCTTATTTTCAACAAGATCTCTTTCCCGGTTCAAGCTGGCCAGAAAGATCTTCACTCGGTCCCGCTGAGCCCGGGGTGAAATTGATCCACTCTTTGAATTGCTACAAAGGCACAATTTCAGTCTTTCCCCCAATAACGTTATTTCTAACCGAACCAGAAGTTCTTCACCTGTTTGGAGAAACAGGATCTCCGTAGAACTAGAAACATCTGCAACTTGTCGTGCGTTACTCTTTTCTGACACTCGGATCCCTATATGCACTCTTTTCAGAAGGATGGCAGCACAACTTGTGCCTTGGGGCAGCTATTATTGGTCCTCTTTCTTTAACTCCACCATTGCACGAGTTACCACATGGATCACGTAAAAACATTCCCAAGTTCAATGGGGATGGGAAGCAGCATCCTGATGAACACATTGCATCTTTCTTTGTAGCGTGTGGCATCCTTGGAGTAGCTCACGAAGATGTCTCTGTTTGACTTTTTGTTGAAACATTGCACGGTGCAGCAGCTGAATGGTTTTACCACCTTCCGAATGCATGCATCACAAACTGGGCTACCATGAGGACCAAATTCGAAGCACGTTTCAAACCAGCCGAATATTCTCATGCTTTGTTAGCACAACTTACCCATATGAAGAAGGAATCACATGAACCCATGCGGGACTTCGTGGCAAAGTTTAACAAGCTGATCCGAAAAATTCGAAATAGATGTACTACTCCAAAAATCAGAAATGCTTCTTCATTAATGCTCAGCCTCCCGATGTGAGCTTTTTATTAAGAAGGTCGGCTATCCCAGATTTGGTTATCGCTCAGTCAATAGCTATTGAAATAGAGGATGATCTCATTTTGGCCGGAAGGATCAGGAAAGATGTACCCAAACCTAAAAATCAAGGTTCTTCCCAAGGTAATACTGATCCTATGATTCAAAAAATGGCTAATGATTTGATCGCTTTAAAAAGCAAATGTCCCAGCAGGTGAGCAATGTTCCGTATCGGGATATCCCTAGACGAAATTTCAATAACACCAATGGTGTGCCTGCAAGAGATAGGCCGTGGTTAACCCCTGCTCAACTAAGGCTGGCAATCAAAGCTCCTCCCATCAATGCAGTAGTAGAAATAGTTGAAGAAGAGGAAGAACCCGAAGAACAAGATTCCCCCGAGGCTTTTGAAGCTTCAGGATACGCTGATGAGTCTTATGATGATTCGGCTGGCGACTCCAGCATTGGGTATTTGGAATATGAAGAGGATGAATGTGTGCTGGATGGTCAGTCATTTGTTGTCTTCACTCGATCCCAATCTCAGAATCCAAGAAAACCTCTTGAAATCCCCAAGGAGAAGAACAAGGAACCTCCCATAGCCATAGTTAAGAGAGGTGCTCCCATTTCAACACAAACTGAAAGAGAAGTCACCAAAAAGGTAACTTCTCCTCATTTTCTTTCTCCTAAGGTCAGTGCCCCAGCTCAAGCTCACATGATTAGAACTGAGCCTACCATCACCCCTTCTTATACTACTTTTGACATTATCGATCATGTAAAAAGAACCAAGATCCAAATGTCAGAAGCAGAATACCTTCAGTCAAATCCTGAACAGTTCGAAAAACTTGCCAAATTCATTAGAAGTAAAGCTGTCGTTCCCCCACCTTCAAAAGGTCTCCTTCCAAATCCTACTCAACCCCCACCTCAGAACAATCTGACCTCTACTTCTTCTTTAGGAAAGATTGAACCATTTTATTTGTCTTTGCTTATAAATGGGTTTAAACTCAGCAATTGCATCATCGACTCAGGGGCCTCCGACAATGTTATGCCCACAAAAGTAGCCCATGCCCTTGGGCTTACTTTGACTAAGTCATATGGACGGTGTTACTCCATGGAAACCAAACAAGTTCCCTTGATTGGTCAAATCAAAGATGCACAGTTTGCATTCGTTGCCTTCCCAGAGAAGAGAGTGAAAATGACCATTCTAGTTGCCGACATCCCTGCAGCCTATGGTATCCTCTTGGGTAGAGGTTTTTGTAAAGACGTCGGAGGAGAGATTAATATGGATTGGACCAAGGCCAGGATTCCAGTCAATGGGGTTTATCATGTTCTCCATCCCGAGCCTCAGGTGAGGTATTTGGTAACTAAATCAGATGACCCTAAGGCTCAAATTCTTTTCGAAGATGCTAGCTTTGGAAATTATTTCATGACATCAGAGATACCGCCGTGGATGTCAAGAAAGAAGATCCTAATGCTATTTGGACCCTCGAATTCGATGGTAGCTGCTCAACCACCGGATCGGGTGCTGGTGTAGTTCTTATATCTCCTAATTTTGAGATTTTCCCTCTCGCTTTCAAATTGTAGTTTGATAATACTAATAACACGGCTGAATATGAAGCTCTGTTACTAGGATTAGAAATGGCCAGATAGAAGGGAATTCAAATCTCAAGGTTCAAGGGGATGTGGAGTTGATTGTCAACTAGGTCAAGGGAATCTATCAAGTAAAAATTGATTGCTTGAGACATTACAGGAACAAAGTTTGGGATAATATAGAATGCTTTGATGCATTCTCCATTAAGGTAGTTTTGAGAGATTATAACGATAAGGTTGATTCTTTGGCCGTGTCTGCATCCCTCCTTCTCCCTCATCCCCAGTTCAAACAAGATACGTACACCATTGAGATTGTGTACCATCCTAGTATCCCAGATAATGCGGCTCATTGGCAAGTGTTCAACGATGATCAACAAGTGTTGACTTTTCTAGAAAAAGCTGACAATTTTAGTGAACTATACTTTGAAGGTTCGGAATCAGCTTTCCGTGAAACTATCTCAGATCCATATCAAGAGGTTGATGGTGAGTTTATCCAGCTTAAAGGCAACAAGATACCCAAAGGTCTGGTTTCTCTGGAGGGTTTGTTTGACAAGCATGATCATTTTATTCAAAACAAAAGACAAGTTGAAGGAGCTTCTTCCTCAGAAGTAGATCAAGTCAATCTAGGTTCGTCTGATCAACCTCGGATGGTGAATATTGGAAAATGTTGTTCCCCTGAGGAGAAAGTGAAATTCACTTCACTCTTGAAGAGATACATGGATGTCTTAGCCTGGTCTTATGCAGATTTAAAATCCTTCAAGCCCAAAGACGTACAACATAGTATCCCTTTGAAGCCTGATGTGAAACCATACAGGCAGAAGCAAAGACATTACAATCCCAAGATCTCAGGGACTATCCTTGCGGAAATTCAGAAAATGTTAGATGCTAGAATTATTTTTCCAATCCATCACTCCACCTGGATTGCTAACATCGTCCCTGTCAGGAAGAAGAATGGCGAAATCTGAATTTGTGTTGACTTCCGGAACCTGAATCAGTCTTCGTTGAAGGACAACTATCCCTTGCCTATCATGGATCAGGTGTTACAAACTATTACTGGATCAGAAATGCTATCCATGCTCGACGGATTTTTAGGATATAATCAAGTTGAGGTAACTGTGGAGGATCAACACAAGACGACCTTCACAACCCCATGGGGTACCTTTGCTTACAGGAGGATGCCTTTCGGCTTGATCAATGCCGAGCCACCTTTCAGAGAGCTATGGACTTGGCATTCAGAGACCTGATGGGAAAATTCATAGTGGTATATTTGGATGACTTGACCATTTTCTCTAAAAATGGAGTGATCATTATGATCATTTAGAGCAAGTACTTTTGAGATGCAGGCGTCACGGGATTTCATTAAATCCCAAGAAGTCCATGTTTGGAGTGACCGAAGGAAAGTTGCTGGGTCATATCGTGACTAAAGAAGGAACCAAAATTGACCCAGAGAGGGTAAAAGCCATTCAGAGCCTTACCCTACCCACAAGTAAGATCTGGGTTCATTCGTTCTTCGGAAAGGTCAATTTCCTAAGAAGGTTCATACCTGATTTTGCTGATAAAACTAAGGATATCCTTGGGATGATGAAAGGAAAAATTCCATTTCGATGGAGTACTGAAGGGAAGCTTGCATTTGATGAAGTCAAAAGGGCAGTTGCTTGTGCTCCTATCCTAGTATGTCCAAATTTCAAAAAGATTTCATCATGTACAGCTATGCCTCTGCTCACACAGTGTCGGCCATCCTGATGCAGGAGAATGGGGAGGGCATTGAAGCTCCCATTGCTTTTATGAGCTATCCATTGAAGGAACATGAGCTAAAAATGTCACAAATTGAAAAGCATGCTTATGCAGTGGTATGAGCTGGTGAAACATTTCAGGTACTATGTGCTGAACTCCCATACCCTCGTTCTCATTCCCGACACCGCCGTTAAATCCATTTTGACTCAACAAGAGCTTGGGAGTCAATGAGGTACCTGGATAGCTAAAGTTCAGGAGTATGACTTGGACATTAGACCTACCAAGTTGGTACGAGGAAGGGGCCTGTGCCAATTGATCACGGAAAACCATGTAAAGCAGAATGCAAAAAGATCAAGATACTTCTTCAAAGTTGCCCATGGTGCTTTTCGTGAGTACAACTGATGAATGGTACACAAACATTGCTTTCTTTCTGACTTATGGTGAATGCCCCCACATTTAAGCCAAAAGGAGAAGAGGACGGTCAAGTTAAGATCTGCAAGATACCTCCTGTGGGATAACGGAATATATAAGAAAGGTATTGATGGTGTTTTCCTACACTGTGTTGATAAATCACAACAGTTAAAGTTGTTAGAGTCCTTCCATAGCCTAGCATGCGGAGGACATTTCTCATCCTCTGTAATGGCTTATAAGATCCTACGGGCTAGGTACTATTGGCCTACTCTCTTTTGGGATTTAGCAGTGGGTGTCTAAGTGTGAAGCTTGTCAACATTTCGTTGGTCATCCCAAGCTAGCAGCTCTTCCCCTGAAGCCCGTAGTGATTGAAGAACCTTTTCGCCAGTGGGGAATTGACTTCATTGGAACGTTGAATCCTGCCTCCAGTGCTGACACAATTACGTGCTGACTGCTATAGACTATTTTACCAAGTGGGTGGAAGCCGCGCCAATCAAGCAAGCAACCTCAGAAGCCGTGTGCAAGTTCCTTAAAGAAAATATAATTGTTAGATTCGGTGTGCCTCACAAGATTGTGGCTGACAATGCCTCCAATTTCTCATCACATGAGTTGACAAAATTTTGCTATGGATTCGGCATCACCCTAGCTCACTCATCTGATTATTATCCCCAAGGCAATGGGCAAGCTGAGTCCAGCAACAAGAACCTGGTTACCATAATTAGAAAGCTAGTAGATGAAAACCAGAGGACATGGCACAAAGCATTGTATGATGCATTGTGGGCTGATCGATTACCCCAAAGCGAGCTATAGGAATGTCTCCTTTCCAAGTACTGTACGGGATTGATGCTGAGATACCTATCTCAGTAGAGTTGCTAGCCTTACAGTTGGCCAAAGCAGTCGAAGATGTGACTTTTCAAAATTCTATTGAGAAAAGGGTTATGTACCTAGCTAGGCTAGAAGAGGAATGGAGAAAGTGGTTGATCACATTGCAGACCATCAAAGCAAAGTAAAGAAATTTTTTGACAAGAAATCAAGGCAACGTCATTTCCAAATTGGAGACCTGGTGTTGCTTTGGGATAAGAGGAGGGAGCAGAAAGGAATGCACGGAAAGTTTGATTCTTTGTGGAAAGGACCTTTTAAGATCCATCAGCTGAGTGGTGAAAATAGTTTCCATCTATCATATCTTGATGGAGAGTTACTCCCTTTGCCTTTCAGCGGTCAACATCTGAAGTTGTTCCATCATTAATGCAAGATGCTCTTTTGCATTGTACATACTTTATTTTCTGTCGTGTGTTTGCTTTTAGTCTTCTTTCTTTCCTCGTTTTTTTTTTTTTTTTTTTTTTTTTCAGTTTTTTTTCTTTTTCGTAGCCCAATGGATAAAGCCAGAGATTCTGAGTTCTCTTCCTTTGATATCACAAAGAAAGTCCCCAACTAGAGCCAGTTGTTATCTCATTTTTGAGTTTACGCCAAAAATGAGATAACCCTAAGAAATTTTTGAGCTGGTTTTCTAAGAATCACCTTTCAGAGAGATAATCGGGTTTTCGGGTTTCACAAGCAAGACAACATGTGTTTTGGATGCTTCATGTCGTGTGTTCCCCGAAACCCAAAACCCACATCAAGTAAGGCGAGTCGGGTTTGCGGACCTTCCAAGCATCGAACATGCCTTCGTCAAAACATGCCTCATGTCGTGTGTCTTCCGATTCCCGAAACCCGACTTACTCCTTTGTTTCGGTTTTCGGGTCTTCCAAGCATCAGAACATGCCTTCATCAAAACATGCCTCATGTCGCATGTCTTCCGATCCCCGAAACCCGAATTTCTCTGAAACCCTTTGTGTCGGGTTTCTAGATATCCCAAGCATGCTGACATGGCATTAATGCCGAGTTGTCGGTAGTTGGCACGTGTCAACTGAAGTGTATTAAATGCGAATTTCTTATAAATATTTGGATTTCCACGTCATTTTTACCAGACGTACTTTTTACCTCGTGGATTTTCACGCATGCATCTTCGACCCAGAAACCCGACTCGCCTCTGTGCCCGATTGCATTGCTCATTTTTTATCATTCCTTGTCTGGTTGAAGGTATTTTTCTTCATTCTTTGTTTGTGGTTTTTGTGGAATAATTGTGTAAGGAATTCTTCCAAGTTTCTTATCAGGGTTGTTGGGGTTTTATCTTTTCCATTTTGGGGTTGTTTTCTAAATCAGGTTTGTGTTTTAGGGTTACCCCTTTGGAATTATCACTTTGTTTTATTCCCTGAATGTCATTGTAATTAAAAATATGTTTGGGATATAAATGGTGAAGGAAACCCACATGTTTCAACTCAACAATTACCCCATTCCCTCTTCTCGGGTTTCGCAGGGTGCTTTGCAGTGTTCAAAACCCGCAGTATATCAGAAAGTTTAAAGTATCGGACATTCTGAACTCTCCGGCATCCTCCCAGTGTGTCGGGTTTTCCGAAGTCTCTAGCATCCTCTCAGTGTGTCGGGTTTTCCGAAGTGTTCAACACCTTCTGATCTCCGACACTCTCCTCCTTTGAAATTCCTCATGTCGGACCCTGGTCCATCACAAGATAAGACTGAAAAATCAGGGAGGATGAAGTACAAATTCAAGAAGGTGGAGTCTCCCTCCTACATTGATTGTAATTATGACATCCGGATACGAGACCTCGAAACATAGATATGGAGGATTTTTGGAATAGGGTCAAGAGCTCTTCTCAGACTCCATGGATGAAATCAATAGTTGGCAGTGGCCTACCTCTTACAGCAGGCTTCCCTATGTCTGCTCAGTGCCCCGAGTTCATCTTAGCCTGTGCTTCGAATTATGACTCTGCTTCTCGTTCTGTGAAAAACCAGGTGGGAGAAGTTGTAATCAAGTTGGATGGAGGTTACTTCGATGACCTTCTCAAGCTGCCTAATTTTGAGGAATATGGAGATGTGGATCTCAAGTCAGCCCAAAAAGCTTGGGACAATGATCAGGAGGATTGCATCAAGCACGTGAATAAGAAGTTCCTAATCAAAGCCAAACCGGTTGTTTCCAGGTTCCCAAGACTTGTTCCCAGAAGTGATTTCATTCAGAAATCAATGATATCATTACTCTGTTGAGTCGGGTTTTTGGTTTCCCTGAATCAAATGTTTTCCAAGGATGGATGTACCAGTTCATGATCATTATTAAGAAGAATCAATAGGGAATTGATTGGGGTAATCTTATCAGTAGTAGATAGATTCTCAAATGACAACAATCCTGTCTACGGGAAAGTTTTATATGTCCTCGTATGTCACCTATGTAGCAGCCGGCATGAGGAACTATCCTGGGTTGGACACCAAGGGGAACAAGACAGTGGAGCATGTTTATCAGTATTTTCCTCAGCTGACAAGAAAAGGGTCTGAAGACCAATTCAGAAGGGTAAATGATGCCTTCTTTTACAAGAACATCTGCAGGTTAAGCCCCGAACTGAGGAAAACGAGAGTCTCTGATGAGGCATGGGCTGAAGTTTCAAAATGGGGTTGTGTCTTCTTGCAATTTAAGAAGTTCACATATCTTCGGGTAGTCATGTACCTAGGGGATCCTTTCTGTCTGCCCCGATATCCAGGGGAAAAATTAATCCTGATGGAGTTGGTCAGGCAATTGTTGGATTTTCACAAGTTCCAACAGAGTAAACACAAGGCATTGTATCTTTCCCAATTTCTATTGGAAGGTATACTTGTTCAATGGTGGTGAAAGCCAAGAACGTTGTCCATGAGCTTCAAGATAAGTTGAAGAAGCACATGAAGCCCCAAGACGGGTTTGATTTTCGAGGAGTCCTCAAGGCATATGGAACTCTGCACCCGCACATGCCAAGCATAGAAGACATCTGGATTGATTTACGTGATGAGGTTGCTATCCGAAGAAAAGATCATAGCAGGTTGACACTTGCTGAAATTCAGACACTTGAGCTCGCTACATACCAGAAGGTACTAGTGATAATGAAAGTGTTCTAGATCCTTCCTATGATGGATTGAATGAAGATCAATATGTTTTCCCACCTATTGATTGGTCTATCAGTGAAAAAGCCTCCATTACAGATAGATCAGCCCTGATTCTTGCACGCACCAAAGCATGGCTCACCTCTTGGGGAATGAGTTTTAAAGATGATAATTTTTCAAAGTTGGTTGCTGCAGAGGCGGGGCCCTCCAAAAAGGGAAAAGACAAAAGATCTTCTAAGGGACCTATAAAGGTCAAGTTTTTCAAGAAGAGAAGAGAACGAGAAATCTCTTCAATTGTTACTCCAGTTGAAATGGTGAATGTGCCAGAATCACCAACACCACCAGAAATAGGAGAAATTTCTTTGGAAGGAGAAGTAAGCCAGCCTCTAGTTTCACCATTTGTTGACTGCCCAACTGAAGTGACCTTATCTCTTGCATCCCAGGCTTTGGAGTCGGGATCTGTGCTTCCTCCTTCACAACCACTCCTACCTCCTCTTTCCCCATCTACTTCTTCGGTCATGGCCAGATTTTCTCTGGACTCTCACCCCTCTCTGCTGGGACCAAAGTAACTACCAACATGCCCCCTCCTGTGCCTCTTTTTATTGAATTTTCTACCACATTGGTAATTGTCCCCACTCCACCAGTGGATCCCTCTCCCCCTGAAAGTATGATACCAACTTCTACAATAGTGGTAACTCCTTTTGAAACGCCTCAATGGCTACTTGAGCAAACTCCGAGGAAGAGGAAGGTGGTTGTACCCATACCAGCCTTTGATTTTAGTTCACTCAAGGCCTCTACTGCTAAATCAACCAAGAAACCCAAAATAGTTTCAAGGGTTTTGGTGGACGCTTCGGGGCATAAGTTTGCAGAGATCACCACTCCCGCGACTGAAAAAACCAAAGAGGACATAACGGCCTCTGACTATCAGATAACCAGGGTGGCTCTAGGAGAAGTGACAATAGAAGGAGCACAACAGGATGCACGGGATGCCACAAACGTGTTGTGCCAGAAATTGAAGGAAACAAAAGACAGTAGAGATGAGCTTAAAGGAAAGGTGGAGCAGTTGACTGAGGTATTGCTTAAGCTCTCAAAACCCCTTGAATCCATACCATCTTCCTCTGTCCCTATCGGATTCGATTTCTCATCAGTGCCTACAATTGAGAAGATTAATAAAAAGGAAGGGTGGTCGATGAATGGATCCAAAGGCTGCTCCAACAAGGGAAAGAAGTGATTCAAGACACCGTGGAAGTCTATCAATCTTTGGGGAATATTCAAAGTGATGGAGAAAATATGGACGATGATTTCTCCCAAGAAATTGGACACCTTGATTTGACTTTCAAAGCTCTCCAGGTATTAAAGCAAATACCATCACGCCTCTTGGTAGAAGAAGGCATCATCCCACATGTGGATAAGCATTTCCAGCTGACCAAAGCCATCAGGTTCAGGGTAAAGATTCTCAACGAAGCCTATGGTAAATTGAGAGAATCAAGAGATCAGTTGATCGATGGCAAGAGTGACCTGGAAGAAGAACTGTTAAAAATCTGTGTAAAAGTGTCAGTTGGAAACTCGGGCATCCTATCAGCCGATGATCTTTTCAAACAAATCCAAGAATCTATTCAGCATGAACCAACTCATGGATTTGGTATTGAAATCATCGACAGGTTTGTGAAGATTGAACATTCTTTGGAGGCCTTGAGAAAACTCAACAAAAGATTGAGAAAGCTTCCCGGTAGTGCCAGTGACACTCACGAAACATGTGAAGTCTTGAGTGATCATTCCACTGCGCCTGATGAAAATGAGATGCAAGGTATAATCCGGAAGTTCCAAGAATTTCAGAACAAACAGGCTCAGTTGGAGGAAGAGAAAGATGAGGAAGCAAAAGATGACGATTCAGACTAAGTCTTGATGCGACGTGCCATTTCAATCTTGAAATTGACATGTCTTTTTCATTTCTGTTTCATCACATTTTTGAATCATATTGTGACTTGGTCTCCTGCGTGAGAGCCAAGCAAAATAGGACTCTTTTTAAAAGACTGTTTTATAGGGTTTGTCCTATTTTCTCTCTACTCTTTTTATTATAAATAAGGGATGTGCATACATTCCAAAGGGTTGAGATTTTTGAAATATTGGGAGCTATTGTGAAGAAGAAAAACTTTGTGTTTTCTTTTAATCATTTTGAGGAATAGGAGTTGATACTATTTTGCAAACTTTGTGTTGTGAGATATATCTTTCTTAAGATATTGTTCTTATGTTCATAATCTTAAGCTATTCTTTGTTTAGCATCTTGATGATTCTAATCATTTCAAACATTATATTTATGATCTAAAGCTCGTATGATTATTTCGTGCTCTGTGTTTACTCGAAAGAAAATACATTCCTCTCATTTCCTTTCCATTGTGTTTCTTCCATTGTAATAATTTCCGACCCTGTCCATTTATAAAAATGACATCTTCCCAACGTGTGGATATGGATCTCGGGATTTTATCCCAACCCCAATGGTTAGATTAGTGTGAATACTTTGTATATATTGTTTCTGCTGTGTTTTAGATTAGTAATAATAGGCAGCAGCCTCACTGTTTTGAGGAGGGATTTAATCCCATGTCTTGTGGTTGATCCTCATATTTTGGATTGACAAAATATCCAACCAACACCGTAGTAAAGCACTTTCTTTCTAATTATCTCTCTCTAATTTTTACCAAACCTCACAAAATTTAAAATGCACACATTCTTAAACAACATCTTACCTGGAAGAAGCTATAGGTGATCAGATGATCATGACACAGTGGGCACCTTGCTCGTTGCTCTGTCAAGTCAAACTTTAGAGTGAGGCCCGTCCCCACCATAACATACCTAAAACCTCACCTTTTAGATCTCCTTCTTCGTAGGAAGCCATCCTCACCAAAAAAATCTATTTCATAGTTCATGTGTCAGTCCTTAAATAGCATAAGCTAAACAAACATAATAGAAAAGGCACTCCTAGGATTGCATTTTTCTTAGTGTTTTTGCTTTGCTTGCGTTTTCAGATGAAATATCACATTCTTCATTTTTCTTGTTCATCCTTGCATGCTCCTCATCATAGTTGGTGTATTTTGGCTTCACCTGAGTGTTCCTGGACCATATTCTCATCATTCTCAGAATTTTAGGTCTGATTCCACATCATATTTTAATTCACAACCACTATTCTTTCATCACTATTTCAATTTCATAGTGACTAGTGTCGGTCTAGTGACCATCATCAATTACCCTCTTACCATCGTCGGTTATACCCAACTGGTGTCGGTTCCAGTCCTTTTGCTAACCTACTCAAAGGGACATTTATTCATCTTCATCCTTGTTATTTATTCATCTTCTTCCACTTTTCACAGTCCCTGTCATTGCTATCATTCCCATTGACGTTATAAACCTCATCAGATTTGGTATACTTATCAGATTTGACCTTATACCTTATTTTTCACTCACTGTCCATTTTCTACGGACCCAAGTGGTTACCCCTAACCGGTCGGTTTTCCCTAACTGGAATCGGTTAGCTTGTTTCACTTTCCCACCAACATTTGGTACCTAATCCACTTTTTACCATCGATTCACTGTTTTTGTTGTTTTTCTATGTCATTTACGAGAAGCGACCCTACTTGATCAGATATTGGTTCACATGGTGCTAACTTGAAGACAAGAAAATGCACTTTTATTTCACACCGATTGTCAACCACTCCCACCTAGTCCTTCACTACCTTCCATTTTATCACTAGACATGGATCCCATCCAACCTATCACTATCGCCACCAAAGATGAGGAGTTCGCATGACTCCTTGACCAAAACCCTACCGCTTTGTAGTTTTACCTTTCCCACTCCATCCACTTGAGATGCCTCAAGTCAATTGATATACGACATACTTGTATCTATCCCCTTGGCTCTCACTCCCACTCTGCATCAGCCCCATCTCGGCTTTGTGCTTCCCATAATTACTTTTCCCTAGTCATTTCTGACTAGGTCATATACCCATTATGATCTGCATCTGCATCATACCTCCGTGGCACCCGCCACATCCACCATACCTTCGACAACTACCCAAAATGTAACCTCATCCGCCCCTAATGTCTCACACATACCATAGCTACACTACCACCTCCGAGTGTCGGTGACCCCTACCCCTTTTCAGAACGTGGTCCTTTCCATTCCACAATCATTAGCCCCCATTACCACTAGGGTTACCATGACCCTTCCACCTCCATATACATATTATCGCACCTCTCGTTTCATCATTATTCACTCAGGGTACATACCCCCTGTTTCACTACCTTCTTCTCAATCAACCTACATGGAAGCACCATACACTGAGTGCCACCCCCATTATATGCCCAAAACCAACCCTCTCATGCTATAGGAGGCACCCAATCATCACAACCTACCAACGACCTAATCAAATTAATGTTGGATAAGATGCAGACATTGGAGGCATCGGTTTTGACTCCCACAACACTCTCACCTATGACGAGATTTGCAATGAGCCCATCCACCCATCCATTCCTATCCGCCCATACCCCGTGCATTGGGAAATGCCTAAATTCAATCGTTTTAATAGCAAAGAAGACCTGCAACAACATTTGCGGTCGTTCAAACACGGGTGTTATCTGATCACTCACGATGATGCTTTGCTATTGCAAACCTTTCCCATGTCTCTAAATGGACCTGCATTAGATTGGTATAGTGGGTTACCTAGACACTCTATATTCTCATTCAATCAGGTAGCCCAAGCCTTCTTGGATCATTTCTCTATCAATATCATTAAGAAGGTTACTATGACCGACCTATACTCCACACGTTAGTATGAAGATGAATCTATAGCAGATTTTGTCACTCGCTGGCATAACTTGATCAATCAACTCATCTTCCAACTACCACAAATAGAACTCATCAAACTCTTCACATGGGCTTGTGCTAGACATATCTCACCAACCTTGCAGGTCTAAAACTTTCGAACATTCGATGAAGCATTCACTATGACACGAAAGTTAGAGATTCGGGCCATCAAAGAGAAGAAAATCCAATTATGCAATAAGAATTCAACATTCAAGTTGAATGATACCTCTTCTTCTTCCAAACCATAAAAAATTATTCAAAAGCTAAGGGCACCACTAATGCGGTGGTACTCAAGGCCAGCCCACTCATCTCATCAAAATCAAAGGCTACCCCCTCATCTAATCTCTCACCCGTTCGTAAATTTTCAATTCAAACAAGAAAAACAAAATAAACCCCAATTGGCGAACCTTAGTCCTTTGTCTTAGAAAATCTTATCAAAGCCAGAGCCATCACCCTTCCACCTATAAAACCACACACTGGTTTTGACCCTACTCGCCTCATGCCCACATGGTATAAAGAACATGACTTCTGTAACTATCATCGAGTAAAGGGTCATAGTGACGGTAATTACATCACTTTCAAAAATATTGTCCAAGAAATGCTCGAGAAAGGTGAGTTAACCATGGATAATCCTAACACACCTGCCAACCAAAACCTACACATCTTCAAGAAACCATTTCCCAACCATGCCCCTTCGTCTGATCAAACCGGTGAGACCTCAACTCATGATACCCATACCCATGAGGTCCACACTATTTTTAGTGATGCATCCGCTATTGCCCAATTACCTCACATTCCTTCCATAGAGGAAATCCTAGCCCAAAATCCTCCTTCCACATTGGAACCCACCACACTATTCCTCCAACCACAAAGGAACACCTTTCATCTCCTTCATCACCTATGGAGGAGTCTTCCGCTAACATCGAGACCATTTCACCTTTGGCTTCTCCACTTAGAGAACCGCTATCCACAGAGGAACACCCATTACCTCCTCCACTCACAGAGGAGCACCTATCCATTCCTCCACCTACAGAGGAGCACCCATCATCTCCTCCACTATCATTGACCTAGTCGAGATACCTTTGCCTCTTAGTGAGCATTCTCCATCAGCTACCTAAAATCCTGCAGACCTACTTTCGGCTCTCTTACCCACGAAAGATGAAGCTAGCCAATTTCCCATCTCTAAGACACATTTTACAGGAATTTCCATTAAGTCCTCAACGACTCCACCCATAGACGTGCCATTCTCACATTTGGCTGATCACTTAGATTATGTGGATAGGGCTTTACTATGGGGGTACCTTTTGCTTCCTGTCTCAACGCAGATGTAGATGTCACTTGTTGATACCTCCACTATCTACCCAAAAATATTTCGACCAATCAAACCAAACACAACCAATTCTATCAAAAATCCTTCCATGACACTTATCATAGCTCAAACCACACCCTTACCCATAACCCAACCTATATCTAAACCCAAACCCACACCTATGGCATCTTCCTCGACTAAACCTATTACCACTTTAGGGGTCACCCGACCACTAGCCTTACTCATCCACCTATCAAACTGGATTTAGCTACATCCTCCAAAGTCAACACCACACCTACTTTGACACCCAAACATAAGCACCAAACCCATAGAACTCATACCCCAGTTGCGCCAATCACACTACACTGTCTCTCGTCTATCTTAGGACCTCAGCTTCCCAACATGGCCAAACAACCTCCACCCATCAATAAACCAAAAACACAACAACCCATTCCTTCCTCGTAAACCTCTAATGCACCCAAGCACCCGACATGACTTACACCCACACCCACAACATCTTTACCACCCATACCTCTAATACCTTCAGTAATTCCTTCACTACCCACTACACTTTAGTCTCTGTCCCTTACACCTCCTGCACGACCCACATCCTCTACCTTCATAGCACCTTTGTTATCCCCATGGGTAACTCATCCTCTTCCCCCATCTACCTTTCCTTCTAGACCTCGTACACCCATATCACCTTTACCCAAGAAGGTGCAACCTAAAGACAAATCTCCACTACCCCACAATAAGGTAGTTAGGATAACCACACACCCTCCTACCCGTCCATGTACTATACCCCCACCTAAACAAACATGACCAACACCCAAAACCATGCCAAGCACCCAAAACCATAGCTCAATCCGCTCCTCCTCTTCCAAAGACCATTCCTCAACAATCAACTACACCTACACCCAAACCCATGTTCACTTCCCATTGCGATCCACTAGTAGGGTCTTATGCCAAAATTTTAACCAACCTCCTTGAGACTTTTGTCATCACATTACCACCACTTAGACCTTACGACCCCCTCAAACCCAAGCCAAAAGGGTTTGATGACACCAAAATTTATGCATACCATCGTGTGCCAGGGCACGATGTGGAGAACTACAAGGCTTTGAAAACCGTCCTTATCTAGTTATGTCCTCTTGAAGCCAACTTTGACAATGATGACCTTCTCGATGAGGACCCTACTTCACCGACACCCATTCCCACATTGTCCACTCAACAACCACAACCTCCACCCCCACAACTCCTCGAACCACCACCAAGATTTGAAATTAACATGGTTCGCATCAGAGAACTTGCCATGCCACCACCCAAATGTCATTGTGCCCAAATCACCTTACAGGGTTTTTCTCCTCCGATAGGTTTTTACCCATCATGTCATTATACCACTCACCCTACACCTTCTCCATTTGCCAACTCTCCTCGGATCAACATGATACACATCACTACACATGCTCAGAAGGATAAGGGAAAAGAAAAGGCAACTAACCCACCAACTAATCCCATACCCAACATACCATCTACACCCACACCTAAAATCACTATCCATGGCCCCACATATCCTATTTCCAATGGGGTCACACATCGCACCATGCTCAAACAATTACACCAATCTCCCCTCAAAATGTCCTTATATGACCTCATCTAAGCCTCAGAATCCCATCATCAAGCTCTCATGGAGGTTCTTCAATCTATTGAGGTTTTACCCAATGACCCTACACCCGTAGCCTCCATTATCACACCCCATCATGTAGCCTCTCTCACTAAATTACCACCTTCATCTTTGCCCCACCCTATTCACCAAGTAGCCTCCCTTAGCTTCTCAGAGGAAGAGATTACACCACACCAAAATGATGACCCGAACCCATCTCTCTTCATCTCTATCCACATCGATGACATATGGGTACACCGTGATGATTGATGGGGGCGCTAACATTAACATCATTTCATCCCATGCATTCACTCAAATGCGCATACCTAACAATTGCATGCATAAACATCCTGTCATGTTGCGTTCATTCAATGATGCTATCACCTCTACACTAGGCACCGTCATCCTCCACATTCGCATGGGCCCCCTGCGTTGTTCCAGAATTATTTTACGTCTTAGAGGGGAATTCCAATATAACTTGTTGCTTGCAGGACCTTGGATTTGTGTCATGGGGTGCGTTCCTTCCACTTTGCATCATTGTGTAAAGTTTGAACATGAAGGACACACCTATACCATTCCAACTAACCCATCACCTTTTAAAACATGCAACATGCTTTACCAACCCAATGATGTGCTCATACCTATTAAGCCATCTACCTCCACAACCGCATTACTTCTTTGCACTACACCTCCACTTACCAAAGCAACCGCTACTTCAACCACACATACCTCCTCCATTCCTATCTCTACCACAACCTCCATGGCTAACCCATTCATCTTCCTAATCCGTTAGCTCTACCTCCACGTGGCCTCCGACACTTCATCCATTCCCGCTACCAACATACCAACCACCGATCCCTTGGAAGGTGTTTTTCAACGCCTCACTCTGGGATAATACCACCTATATAGTGTCAACACATTCCTTAATCCACAAGAGTATGGAAGTATTCACCAACACCCTTGCTATGATCACCACATAGGAGAATGCCTCCTTTATGGTCCTCCTCATCTTCATACTAGTCTCACATATGGGGGATTTTATACTACCACGTACACACCTGAACCACTGTCACAAACCACACATTTTCCACTGACTTCCAATCACTTACCAATCACCATTTTTCCCACACCTTCCTGCACCGATGTGCGTGGAAGGGTTTTGGTTTTGGCTTTTACGAGAAAGGCCGCCATACTATTATTCCATGTACCACCTGCAAACATAACGACCATAGTGGTATCGGCTTTCCTGAACCACCTACCAAACAAGCCCGCATTGAACTCATCAAGGACACTAGCCCTTCTCCACCTTCTTCACCCACTCCACCTTCATCACCACCCTCACCGACGAGTCGATGGATCTGAATCTATCCCTCCTAATTTTTTTTTTTTTCATAAACACCATTTCCTTGGGGCCTCTCGACTTATCAATGTGAGGCGAGGCCCCTTCCACTCTTCCCTTCTGTATCCTGAAATGATCGATGGCGATACACCTTTAATTAATGCCATTCAATGCTAGGATGATGAACTATACTCACCTACCTTGGTGCAAAAGACTCATATATTCATCGATCATTACCTTCTAGAGATGTAAACCATGTTGAATGAATCAACTATTGAGATAAACATTCATACTCAGGACGACCCGTACATCCTAAAGATTAGTCAATCCTTAGATGCTCTTGAATAGGAAGCCATCACTTCTTTTCTCAGATATCATAACCATGATTTTTCTTGGTCTTATACAAACATGCTTGGTATTGACCCCACCATAGTGGTCCACAATATCGTAACTTTTCCCGATGCCAAACCCATCAAACAAAAGTTGAGGAAAATGCACCCTTGTATTACCCTTCTCATCAAATAAGAACTTCAGCACCTTCTTTCCATTTCCTTCATCTTACCCATTGATTATCCTCATTAGATTTCTAACATTGTCCCTTTCACTAAAGGTGACAAGGGTACTCCATATTTTCCTTACCTCAACCTATTGACCAGATGGTTGACCCTTACTTTACTTGACCAAATTCTGACTTTACATGGCCATGAGATGCTATCACTCATGGATGGCTTCTTGGGTTATAACCAAATCTT
This sequence comes from Taxus wallichiana var. yunnanensis, assembly GCA_018340775.1. NCBI lineage: Eukaryota > Viridiplantae > Streptophyta > Pinopsida > Cupressales > Taxaceae > Taxus > Taxus wallichiana. The sequence continues at coordinate 538,197,086 of CM031244.1, read as the reverse complement.
GCTTGCCCCAGAGGATCAACACAAAACCTCATTCATCACCCCTTGGGGGACCTTTTGCTATCGAGTCATGCCTTTCGGCCTTAAAAATGTTGGTGCCACATATCAATGGGCTATGACTTATATCTTCCATGACATCATGCATCACATATTGGAAGATTACGTGGATGATCTCTTGGCCAAATCTAAACACCGCTCCAAGCACCTTGCCATCCTCAAAACCATTTTTGACCACCTCATTAAATATTGTGTTCACCTTTAGCCTAAGAAGTGCATCTTCACGGTCCTCTTAGGAAAACTCCTGGGCTTTATCATTTCCCTATGTGGTATAGAAGTTGACCCTGCTAAAGTCAAGGCCATTCTCGAAATGCCTCCGCCCACTAACCTTAGACAACTCGTAGCTTGCAAGGTAAGTTGCAGTCTATTCACCATTTCATTTCACAATCATCAAATCGGTGCCAACCATTTCATCATCTACTTAAGAAGGATGTCTCCTTTAGATGGGATGATGATTGCCAAAAATATTTTGAGGCCTTAAAAAGATACCTTCTCCAACCACCCGTACTCATTCCACCTAAAGACGATCAACCTTTCTACCTATACATCTCAGCTATCGATCATTCCTTGGGAGCCATGCTCACTCATCGCGATGAACAACATAGGGAGCAGGTGGTTTATTACATAATCCATACTCTTTTGGACTATGAAACCCGATACACCCATCCCGAAAAACTTTTCTTAGCCTTAGTTTTCATTGCCACTCAACCTCAAAACCTATGTTGTGACCAACAATGACCCCTTACACTTCATGTATGCCAAACCTTTGGTACAAAACAATACTTTGACTACCTTTCTCTCTCCATCTTACCTCCCGATCTCACTCGTAATGCAGACAATGCACTTCCTTAAAAGGTATCTTGAGTACGTCATCCGGGGGACTCCTCTATAAGCACAACTTTGATGGTATTCTCTTACGATGCCTCATGAGTTTTGAAATTCCTTATACCATTAAAGAATTTCATGATGACATATGTGGAGGTCACTTTAGTGGCCTTGCTGCTATTGCTAAGTGTATTCTTCACCTAGGCTATTTCTGGCCGACCCTTAACCATGATTGTTATGACTACGTCAAACATTGTGTAAAATTCCAACAACATGCCAATCTTCATCATACACCCAGTCACGCCTTATAGGTCACCCGTGACCTTTGGCCCTTCTCTCAATGGGGTTTAGATCTTGTTGGAGAGATCAACCCCCATTCTTCCCAATGCCATCAATGGATCATCACTGCCACTTTGAATACTATATAAAAATGGGTGGAAGCCATACCACTCATCTCCACGAAAGCTAAGAAAATATGTGAGTTTATCAATCATCACATCATTTGTCACTTTGGTGTTCCTCATCACCTCATCACTGATAATGGAAAACAATTCAAAAACAAAACATTGAAAAAACTTTATGACACCTTTGGCATTTAACTTAGTTTCTCATCACCTTATTACCCACAAACCAATGTCCAAGCCGAATCCACTAACAAAACCCTAAACAAAATTCTTATGAAAGTGGTTAATAATACTTTGGGAAGGATTGGCATACACACATTCCTTTTCCCTATGGACATACCGCACTAGTATTCGCACTTCCACTATGGCCACACACCTTTTCTCGGTCTATGGTACAAAGGTTGTTCTACCTATCGAAGTCCGATTCCCTCACTCCGCATTTCTCTCCATGACATGCTCAATAATGATGACTTTCATCAAGACCATTTAGCACAACTAGAGTTATTAGATGAATGTCATCTTAATGCTTTTGATCACCTTTAATTTTACCAAAATGTATCAAATGTGCCTACGACAAAAGTGTCCATGCACGAACCTTCCAAGTTCGGGTGACCTTGTCTTGAAAGAAAATCAACATGAAACTAAAGCGAGAAAAAAAAAAGCAACGGGCAAATTTTCTCCTAATTAGCTTGGACCATACATCATAACTCATACCTATAGATCATGTGCTTATCGTTTATCTTCACTCGATGGTAAACCCAAACATGATACCCTTAACGCCTTGCATCTTCGACCATTCTATTGTTGACTTTTAAGTCCTACCTCACCCTTTGTCTCTTTCCATGCTCGTCCCTTGAGAACTATCCACTTCATACACCTCACCAATGATTAAACAAGAATCATTTGAGTACCCATCACTTGTTATCTTCTCTTGAATATGTGTACCACAACGTTGCACATAACATGATTCTCATGGATACTTTTCATCTACCTTTAGATGCGATCCCATGGTCGTTTCACCTTTCCTTTTGCATGAGATTCCTATCCTCACCTTGGTCTTGTCCATGACTTAAAATCCCTCACATGGGATATAACTTCTTGAGTCAAACTTCCAATCAAAAGATGACTCCCTCAAAAGGACATCTTCCTCTCGAAAATGGCTCCTATAAATAGACTGCTCCCTCGAAGGACAACTATGTAAAGCTCTTAAAAAAATGAGAGCAACCGAAGCTTCCCGCATCGATCAGCTTCATGAAGACCTCAAGGAGTTAAATGTTCTTCATCCCATATAGACTTCCCGCATCGATTAGTCTATCTCAAATACAAATCAAAACAACAAACCTTTTAGTCATGGACTTGCCCATTATGACCTCGGATCTCTTACTTGAAGCGCATGTTACCTCATACCACATAAAAATTAACTACCTTTCACCCTTCTTACCATTCCCACTCCCATTTCCTACTGCCTCAAGGGACCTCTCGAAACCATGACATTTGGTGATCATGTGACTACTTTTCACCATAGAAAAATCAATCATGCAATGTCTTTAGGGTCTTACGTTCATCACCTCTTTCAGGGTGTGATCTACTCAGTATGATCCTCACCAATCAGAGTGGATTTATTGCCCCCTCTTCTCTTTTAGCCATCCTTGTTTACATTTTGATTACCTTATATAGGACTTGGTCCTCGATTCTTACTTTTGGGGTAATCTATCTTCTTCTTTTCCCACATTAAAAATCACCATTGACATCACTTTTTCACTAATTTGACCCACCTAACCCCTAAACCCACACCATGCCTAAAACATACTAACTCATTTTCATACCTCCTCATCTTCTTCCCTAGCTCATGGGAGAACTACATCGGCTGAGGTGCCTTTTCACCGGGACTATGTAGGCAAACACTTCGAGGGCATGGGGCCCTTGAGGTTAGCTCTGCCATTCTCTACCCTAAACAGTTCATCTTCCATGTTCCTCACATTACATCACACCTCACTTAGTTTTCCTTTTTATACCCAAAATTAGAAATTAAACCACATACATTTATTACACCTACCATTTCTTTATCATCACTACGCATAGATTATACCACATCTCACATATGACCCATATTATCATTCATTGCAATACAATAATGAATCACAACTTCACCTACTTTCTGACTCAACCATGCCTAAGACCCGACTCAAACATGCCTAATAAACCTAACTCAATCATACCTATGACTGACTTGATCCATGCCTATAACCTAACTCGATCCATGCCTATAACCTAACTCCACCATGCCTAAGACCCATGACTCAACCATGCCTAATAAACCTAACTCAACCATACCTACGACCTGAATCAACCATGCCTAATAAACCTAACTCGATCCATGCCTATAACCTTACTCGATCCATGCCTAATAAACCTAATTTGATCCATACCTACGACCTGACTCGATCCATGCCTAAGACCTAACTCGATCCATGCCTAAACCAACCTGACTCCATCATGCCTAACTCACCTAATTTCCATCTATATCAAAACAACAAATCAAAATCTCATCAATGCACCAATAAATTGACAATCTCATCACCACATCAACAAATCAAAAAAATATCATGTATCTCATCATATAAATAAATGTGTATCTCAATACAATATACATGGCTATCTCCTCATGTCCATCATCTCAAAATCATCGGCATGCAAGCCGATACACAATACAAAATGTCATCGGCACGCAGGCCGGTCTCATATATACAATAAAATAATGAATCAATACAAAATCTCTTTGGCATGTAGGCCAGTATATGCTCGAAATATACAAAAATCTCTCATACATCCTCACTATCTTCGGCATGCAAGCTAGTATGTGATAAAAAATACAACTATCTCTCGGCATGTAGGCCGGTATATATCATAAAAAGACTATCATACATCAAAAACTAGGTGCCACATATCAGGCATCTCGGTGGATGTACTCCATCTCTATCTCACCTATACCCTTAGCCTCTTGTGTCCCTATTGGTGCCTCAACTAGAGCTGGTCTCCATGTGCTAGTAACCTCTACTGATCTGGACTCGGAGTTCATTGCCCCTTGTGCTCTCCACAATGTGAGTGTGGGATCTTGTCCTCTCATTGGATGCCTCATGTGCCCTGTACTCGGCATAAGATATGAAGTCTATCTTGGACACCATTAGCTGGTCCTGGTAATATCTAACCTCACCTATGACATCCTGTAACTTGGATATATGCACGGTATGTGGTGGTCCCATAGGTCTCGGTCCCTATACATATCTTGTAGACCCCCTACCGCGTTCTCCTATGAACTCGGGACCTAGTCCCATTTCCTGTGGTGGTGCCCCCTACCCTTGTACCTGTATCTGGGCCTGTAAGACCCCAATTTGTGCCTAGGTTGTGGCCAACTAGCCCTATAAACCTGCCACCTGAGCCTATAAGGCCACCACTTGACCATCACCCTCCTCTCCATCTCCATCTCCTCCACCAGCCATCTGGGCCTGCAGACTAGCCACTACACGTATCTCTGCTACCTCTACCTTAGAGCTCTCCAGTTGTGTCTACAGTATACCCAACTGGGTAATGAGAGTAGCCACCTGCCCCTATAGGGCATCTCTCTACACTGTGATGGTGGCTAGATCTGGCTGCCTCAGTCTGGGTGGTATGGCTCATAAGTGAGATGCCCACCACTGTCTGTACCTATATATGACCTCGACATCATCTATCCTCTGGTCCACTGCATGCTCCTCTTGCCCTGTGGGCACTGTAGGTTGTGGTAGAGGTAAGGGCCTCTCCACATCGTCTCTCTAGTACTGTGGGAAGGACAAAGGTACGTCTTGTAAAAGCCCGAACTGCCACTGAAATCTATCCATGGTATCTTCTTGTACTCCCGACACGATGAACCTATATCCATCTCACTAGCTGGAGCTTAGCTAGCTCCTTATGCATATGCCTATATGAGGGGAATGCCACATACGAGCTCCAGATAATGTCCACTCTGAAAACCCTACGAAGAACCTACTAGAAATAGGCCACATCATGTGTGGGCCTCTCAGATCTCCGCTCTCCAATAGCCAACACCCATCTCCTATACCCCACCCACACAAATCTCGGTGGGAATGCATCTTCTCGGGGCATTCCTATAGGCCGCACACAAACTATGTGCTCATATGCCCAATGTGCAATAAAATGTACAACACATGCTGAACCTACACAGCCACCCATATGCCCACAACTCCCTATACAATTGCACCAAGAATGTTAGTGCCCAGAAAAGTGGGTCTCCTCTATCATCATATCGTGGAGTACCCCATCAATGATCGGGAAAACGTCCACCCTCTACATCTGGATAGTGTAAAGCAACACACTGCCTCCATCAAAAGAATGACTAGCCTCATCTCCTCTAGACAGGCTAGGTACATCTCTCCATAGCTCAAGCTGGTGCTATGGAATCTTAGCTCAGCCATCCCCTCTCCAAAAATAGTCACAATCAGCTCCTCTAAGGCCTCGGAGGAGACAGAGTAGACCTGTGTACCCAATATGGGTAACCATAGAATTCGAACACGTCCTCCAGGGTGACAATAATCTCACCCGTCGGTAGGTGGAACATGTTGGTTGCGGAATCCCATCTATCGATGAGCGTGACCATCAAACTAGGCTTCCAAACTACATGTCGATATCACCAGACTCCACTCAAGCCAACTACCTTCACATGATGCAACTCCTCTAGGGTCGTTGCACCGAGTACCATCACCGAGAGGGTGGAACCCTGTCCCGCATACGCAGCTGATCTCTCCCTTACATCCAATACAAACAAAATATTAATCTACATTTACCATACCCATACTCACCTACTATCGTTTTCCCGTGACCTATTTTCACCCTACCCATTTCAACCACCTAGCCCACATCACTTTTTGACCCGTGTCCCCAAAACCCGACCGGTGCTAGTTACCCCTAACCGACCCTGGTCACCCTTTAACCAACATTGGTCACCTATTTGGTGACCGATACCGGTTCCACCTAACCGACCCTGTCACCCTTAAATCGGCATCGGCCACCCGTTTGGTGACTAATACCAGATTCACACTTTCCGATGTTGGCCACAATCGACCAACACCGATCCACTGTTGTGGTAACAACCCATGATTCCCAAACGCCCCTTTTCTAACAAACCTCCCCCTTTGCCCCTTTTACCCACCTACAATGACCTAAACTACCCTTGCACCTCCACCCACCCCCTATCCCATTTATTACCCTCCCCATTCCTCTTTTTACCCACTTTTCCCCCCATTCCCAAATTTAATCTTTGCCCACCCACAAAAACAAAAAAAAAAAAACAAAACTACAAAAACAATTTACTACTCCCCTAATCTATCTAATCAAATACACCTAGAGTAGAGCACTTACCTCATTGTGCCGTCGTCTTGGTGGCATGTCCAACCACTACACTTGTGGCTCGCCTGATCCTCTCCAGCCTCTCGCCATAACCAAATCGCTACCCGCAACCTCTACCCAATCAAATCCCTCGCACTAATCCTATGGACCCACTTCACCACCCAATCACCCATCATTCACCCGCCAACTCAATGCTCCATTCCATTCGGACACTTTTCTCTCTTTTTCTCTATTTTTGTCATTTTCTCACTTAGCTAAATGAAAAATGAATAACAAAAAATGTAGATTTTTTGTTTTTATAACAAACCTGACCTAACCAACATCGGTTACCCTTGACTGCATCGATCGGCGTGCATACCTTACCATCGATTGACCTATACCGACATCGGTTATCCTTAACCGGCATCGGTCACCATCACCTACCCATTTCCCTACATTTTAGCCTTTTACCCTACCCCTACCTACTTTTTTTTCTCACCCAACCTTCACCCTAATCATTTACCCCACCCCACCTTTACCCAAACCATTTACCTCACCTTCATGACATCATCTTTACTACCTCCCTTTGTCCTCCTTTGGGGACTCATTATTTTACCCCTACCTTGGCCTTACCCATGCCATGACCTAGATATTTGGACTTGGACCATCGTTAGTGACCTTTGACCTCATGTGTTCACTATACTTACGGCAATGTTACCTGTGTTGTTGACCTAATGACCTTACCTAGCCTATTGTCATGACCATTTCTCCCGACCACACCTTTTCTATACTTTGGAACATAACTAACCGTTCTGCACCTAACCTATGTTGTGTTTCCTAACCTTATCCTATACCTTGGATATCGGAATCACTTCAACCTCATTTGGATAAACCTATCGACATTAGACAATGTAGAGTTTTCCTACTCTTCAACTCATGGTAGCATGCTGCAGTTTATATGTGTGTGCATTTGATTCTTTACCTTTGACCCTTACCAATTACCTCATTTCCTGAGTAGACCTTTAACCCTTTTTCCCCTTTCCCCACCTGCCTTTTCCTCACATTTACCTTTTATCAAACCACTCATCTCTTTTGCCTTCGCTCTCATTAGTTCCTTTGAGGGGATCACCTTCCTACCCACACATGGGGCAACCACATCTTATTTTTGTTAGCGTCGCTTACCAATATAAGCTACGCAACAAAAAGGGGAAAAATGTAGACACTAGAATTAGGTCATACTCCCCTTTGGTCCCTCGAAAAATAAGCACCTGTTACCCAAAATGTGCCCCCTGCTCATTTTGTGGCTAACTCCTTTCATCTTTCCTTCTCTTGTGCCTCAGACATAAAATTTTGCTTTTCAGGCACTCAAAATCTTCTGGAAATGGCACTATTGGATAGAGCTCTCTCTCAGCTTTCCAGAAAGGTAAAGTTTTCCTCCTAACTCCTCATATTTTTCAAGTTATGGCTCGGAGTTTTTGGAAAAAATTTCCCTGAAAGGCCCACGGCTAATGAGATGCTACCACGTGAAACCTAGAGTGGCAGAGTGCGGGGAAATTTTGGAAAATTTTCCAAATGACCAAAAGGTGCAAAATTTGAATTTTTGCCCGCCAATCCGATTTCGGCCTGTTTTTTCCCTAAATTTTCAAATCGCCATATCTTTTGATCCAGAGCTCGGATTTTCATGTTATTTATATCATTGGAAAGTTGGTGAAATTCTCTACATGATTCCGGGGTCAATTTTGCATTTTGGTTCAGTTTGGAGAGATAAAATAAAGAAACGTCTCTGGCACGTGGTAATGGCCAGAAATGACGTTTCAACAACCAGTTTTAATGCAAAATGGGTCGCATTCTTCTTTAGCATGGCCAAAAATGTCAAGGCATGGGTCTGTAAGGATGCCCATGCTATTTTAATGCATCTTCATTCAATGGGGAATGGCTCCCACGTTTTTACATGTTTTCTCTCTCCTGGGCTCGACCCATGCATTGTAAAAGCTAGATTTGGCTCATTTTTTGGGTGGAACATTTTTTTTGGATAGCAAGCTTCTTCTTTCACCTTCAACAAGTGATTTTTGTAAGTATCAGACATTCTTCATGACTGTAACAGGTTTCTGCCTCTTTGATGTTACAAATGCAAGGATTTTGACAGTGAAAATGATAGTGCAGACTCTGTGATCAATTTTCAGTCCTTTGTTTGTATTGTCTTGCTTCATTTCATACCTCTAATTGCATCTTATCAGCCTGTGTATGATGTTTCATGTTGCATTCCATGAAATTGTGTCAATTTGCATGAATAAGAAGTGTTCACCACTCCTTTGGTGTATCACCTATTAGTTTAGTTTCAATTTTTGCACTTTCTATCTCTGTCTCCTTGGAATTTAGAGTAGATTTAGGATTCAAACCTTGCAATTGTGTAAATAACAGATATGATCGAGGATTTTGAGGAACCAGCCTCTAATCTAGAGATTCCTCTCTCATTTTACATGTCCCACACTTGGAGAGAGGTTTCAATGTTGTCCAATCACACCGGATGCCCGAAACATCAACTTAGAAACCTGATTTGCATCCGGGGTGCTTTGTTGATTTGCAACAACAGTTTTTACGCCGGTGGGACCTTAGAGGTCTCATTTTCATTGCGAGAAAAGTTGATGTGCATCTGATGCAATTTTCTTGATAAAAAGAGCTATAAATTGTACATCCGGCGACTCCAGGGGAAGAATCACCTGGTTTTAGTAGTGGAGACACGAAAACTCATGAGAAGAATTAACACAAGGTCAAGAGCTGGAGAGGAAGAGGTGATGTTTGAATATCTACGATTATCTCCAAGAGTAAGATAAAGTGGGAGGAGAATCCAAAGGTCTCCATCTCCACCAAACAAAACTCTCTCAACTCCTCCACCTGGTAGGCCTTTCATTCAATCAACAAGGGTTCTAAGGCCAATCGAATGGCACAAAACAACCCCTATGTCAATTTCATTTGGCAGCAACCCACTTTCTCTCAATGCACAAAATCCAATTCCAATTGCAGCCTTGAAGAACATCCCATACTTCACCGAGAGAATCGGACTACTCCTAGTGATCATGTTAAAGACATTGCCAACCTTTGTGCAATTCATGAAATCGATGAGATGCAAGTTCTTTGTCAAATTGCTTTGGCATCTTCATTCAAGGGAAGGTTTTGCAATGGTTTAGAAGCCTTGCCTCGGTTCTATTACAAATTGGAACCAGCTATGTGTAGTAGCACTTCATGAGCAATTTGGAGATAAGGGAGACAACTTATCTCTTTTGGAGCAGCTGAACAACCATCAAGAGGGCTCCCAATGAGCAAATGGTGATTTCAACTTTAGATTTCAAAGGACTTGGGAGAGAATTCCAGTGGCAGTCAGGCCAACAGCAGAAGGTGCTTTTCTTTACTATCTCAAAGCTCTAAATTCTGATATTTCTATGTTGATTCAGTCCATGGGAGGCATAACTATCCCTATGGCTTATAGCATTGCCATTAGGGCTAAAAATTGTTTGATCCAAGCTGGCAAACTAGCCCCTAGACCTCCCATGCCATTGTTTCCAAGTTTAGAGAGCCCAAACACTAATCAAGCACCTAATTTGGCTCCTTCTCCCACTCCTAGAAATCGAGTTCAAATGAAGCTTCTACTTCTTCTCCAAGTGCCCCAAATGATCTTCAAGAAGTCATGAAGCAATTGCAAAATTTAGGTAATGAGATGGTTACTCTCAAGAGGCAACAAGCCCAAAGTTTAGACCTTCCTTCTAGCCTCAAGCTCACCTAACAGGGCAGCCATATCAACCTCATAGAACACCCAATCCAACCGCAAATCTAAATCAAGCAAGGCCTCCTGCCAATGCACCATTTCAGCGCTATAATCCAAATGCTATATCTGCCTCTAAGGCATTGGTGCCAACACAAAACAACATTGCTCGGAGTATGATTGGTGTTTTCCATGTAATGAACCTCATAACCAGATCCATGTGCTTCAACGGTGCCTTCAATCAAGAATTAATGGTGACATCAATCTGGTGTGGAGGGTGAAGGTAGTTAAGGAAACAACCAACAACAAGAAACATTCCAGCAGCAATCAGCTCCAAATGACACCACACTTGTGAACTCGGCAGAGGATTTTTGTGGCATAAATCAAACAGTCTCTCTCAAGGTGTTGCAGCTAACACAAGGTCAAAAAGAAGGAATTTGGGTGAGGAAAAACCATTAGCTCCAACCAATCCACAACCTTTCATGGCTTCACAAATGGTTGGAAAACAAAATCTAGTTGTAAATGCACAAGGGCAGCCAAGAACAACTCCTAGACCAACTCAAATACCAGGTTGTTGCTGCCCACACGCAAGGGATGAATATGCAAACCAAGGGACAGCAAAGAGATCGTTCATCACCATTTAGTATCATTGATCGAGGAAGAAGACAAATGTAAATATATCAATGTGGGATCCCTATCTATCCCGGGCCAAAGATATTTGCTACAAGCTACCATGAGGGACTGGCCAACTTCGAATCAGCAAGTCCAAATGCAAGAGAAGGTGCTCACAAATGCTGCCCAGCCTGAAGGGAATCATGGAGGACAACAAGGTAAAATGTTGAAGCCCCCTCCTTTTTATGTCTCATTAATCATTGAAACCAATTGGTGCACAATTGCATGATTGATTCGGGGCAAGTAGCTCATGATGCCCAAGCAAATAGTTGATCGGCTAGGACTTCAATATGAAACCATATCCAAAGGGGTAGTGCGGTTGGATGGGGCAAAGTAGTAATAACATTGGGGTGATTAAAAACTTGAGGCTTACCTTGTATGCATGTCCAAATGTTTTTGTTTTATAAGATGTATCGAGTTATAGACCTTCCACCACTCTTTGCCCTATGTTTGTCAAGAGATTTCACAGCCAAGATTGGAGGATATTTGTCTGGCGATTAGTCACACATGCTGTTTAGAATGAGGTATGGAACCAAAGCTACAATCACGTCTCGAACTGTTGCAAACTTCCACATTGAGCCCTACACTCCAAGTCGATCAATGCCAATGTTTGACATTTGATCAAGAAGATCACCCAAGCAATCGATGAAGCTAAAACCAAGGTTGGAAGCATCCCGAATCTAACTCTTGATGAATGGGAAAACAAGGTGCATGCTTTTGATCCTTATCAAGAAGTAGAAGAATCTGAGCTAGGGGTCTATTACATACATCAAGAAGATCAGCCCATTCCTAGCATCACCAAGCCAAACCACAAGGATGACAATGAGGTATGGCAACTATTTTTCGATGGATCAAGGAGTAGACAAGGTGCGGGAGGTGGAGCTATGCTTATTTCACCTCAAGGAGTAAAGTACTATTCAGCTTTTAGATTTCAATTTGCATGCTCCAATAACACTGCTGAATATGAAGCCTTGGTGCAAGGGATGCATTGGGCAATAAAGAGAGGAATAAAGAACTTGCAAGTCTTTGGTGATAGTGAATTGATTGTAAACCAAGTTAAGGGTCAACATGCTGTCAAGAATGATCTACTCAAGTGCTACAAGAACAGGGTATGGGACCTCATTGAAGATTTTGAGGGTTTTGGCATCAAATCCATTCCTAGGAAAGAAAACCAAGCTGCTGACAGGCTTGCAGCAGTTGGGGCAGCCTTTGATATTGTGGAAAGCATTCAAAAGGACAAGGTATAGCCAAACATCCATGTGATTGTGAGGCCTTTAGTGCTGCATAACAATGTAAGTTGGCAGGTGTTTGAGAATGACCAGCAAATCATCCATTTCTTGTAAGAATAAGTTGAGTTCTCAGCTAAGAATCAGGAAAAATTGGAAGAGCAGTATGGTGACCAAGTGGTACAGCTGAGAACTAACAAGCTGCCCAAGGGACTTATCACTTTGGAGTCCATTTTCAATCCCAATGATCAATTTAGGAAAGAGAAAGCAAACATTCAGGTCAAGAGAGAAGATTCAGTATCCATTTTGGTGGAAGAGAACAAACCATTGCAAATTGGAAAGATGACAATTGGAACAAGAAAGGTATGAGTTCATACACCTATGTCAAGAGTTCCCGATGTGTTTGCTTGGAGCTACGAAGATTTGAAAGGTTTCAATCCCAAGTTAGCTCAGCACACCATTGAGTTGGATCCAAATACTAAGCCCATCAGGCAAAAAAAAAGGCCACCAATCCACACATGGAACCTCTCATGAGGAAGGAATTGAACAAGTTGATTGAGTCAAGAATCATATTCCCAATCAAGCATTCTAGTTGGGTTGCCAACTTAGTTCCAGTCAGAAAGAAGAGTGGAGAGATCAGATTATGTGTTGACTTCAAAGACTTGAATAGAGTATCTCTCAAGGACCATTACCCACTCCCTTCTATGGAGCAAATTTTGCAAGTTCGGCTGGCTCCCGAGAGGTTTTCACTACTTGATGGCTACTCGGGCTACAATCAGATTATGGTGAAGGAAGAAGATCAGTTCAAGACAACCTTCACAACCAAATGGGGAACTTATGCATATAGGAAAATGCCATTTGGGCTGTCCAATGCTGGAGCTACCTTCTAAAGAGCAATGGACATGGTGTTCAAAGGTTTGATTAACAACATGGTGCTGATATACCTTGATGATATCAACTTTTTTTCAAAGAATGCAGCAGACCACCTCTCTCTCATTTGAGACAATTCTTCCAAAGGTGCGGAGATTTGGAGTGTCTTTGAATCCTAAAAAGTGTGTTTTTCTAGCCCATGAAGGAAAACTCCTTGGCCACATTGTCTTTAAAGAAGGATTAGCAATTGATCTAGAAAGAGTCAAAGCCATAAGAGCACTACCATTGCCAAGCCACAAGAAGACCCTTCGAGTTTCTTGGGAAGAATAAAATTTTTTTGGAGGTTTGTCCCAGATTTTGCAGCCCTTGTCAAACCTATCACCAAAATGTTAAAGAAAAGTATGGCTTTCAAGTGGACAGCAGAAGGAAATGAGAGTTTTGAAGCAATCAAAGAAGCCATCTCCCAAGCACCAACTCTCATCAACCCGTATTTCTCCAAGGATTTCATCCTATATGCATTCGGAGGTAATGATACTATTTCGCCATTTTGGTACAGCAGAACAAGGACAATGATGAGCAGCCAATTGCTTTCTTCAGCCAAAGCCTAGATGACTATGAGGTGAGATATTCTTTTATTGAGAAGCATGCACTTGCATAGAATCGAAGCTTGAAGAAATTCAAGCATCTAGTCTCAAACAACAAGGTTCGATTGTTGGTCTCTCATGCGGGAGTAAAGGACTTCCTCCTCAACAAGGATTTGAATGAGAAAAGGTTAGGTTGGATCACTCATGTCATGGAGTATGACATTGAGATCAAGGTCACCAAGATGGTAAGAGGAAAAGGATTGTATGAGCAGCTGATTCTGGCAAGCAAAAAGGAGTATGCAATAAAGAAGAGGCTGTTTTGACAGGATTCAAGACAGCCATGTGCAAGGTAGTACTCAAGAAGAGGATAATGTTGTCCCCACTCCTTGCTGGACCCAAGGTATAATGCACTTCCTAAGCATAGGCCTATGCCCTCCGAGAGATGAACAAGACCCAAAGAAGACACTTCAAATTGCAGTGCTATCCCATATGCCATAGTAGATGGTGTTTTGTTCAAGAAAGATGTGAATGGGGTCTTTCTTGAGATGCACTAGCACAAATTAGATTCATAGGGTGTTGGAAGAGTTCCATGGTGGACCAGCTGGTGGTCATTTTTCACCAAGAGTGACAGCTCTAAAAATCATGAAGGCTGGTTATTATTGGCCCAAGATTTTCAGTGATTGCTTTGCGTGGATCAAAAGGTGCTAGAATTGTGCATTCTTCGCAGTAAAGAGAGGCTTGCTGCCCTTCCATTGCATCCAATTTCAGTTGACCAGCCATTCATGCAATGGGGTTTGGACTTCATTGGTGTCATTAATCCTCATTCAAGCCAAGGGCATAAGTGGATTTTGACAGACCACGCATTCTACTTCACCAAGTGGACTGAAGCAGTAGCACTCAAGGAAGCAAATGAGTCTAGCATCTTAGACTTCTATGAGGGGATAGTAACTAGATTTGGCATACCTGCTACAATAATATTAGATAATGCATTAGCATTCATTGGATCCAAGGTGACTGAGTGGGCTGTCAAGAACGGATCTACCTAAGTACTTCATCAAACTACTACCCTCAGGGTAATGGCTAGGTGAATCTAAAAACAAGAACTTGTTGAGGATCATTAGGAGGACTCTTGATGAGAATCCAGAGGTCTTGGCATACCAAACTAAAATCAGCCTTATGGGCTGATAGGATAACTCCCAAGAGATCCACAGGTAACTCTCCATTCAAGCTTGTTTATGGAAGAGAGGCAATCTTGCCCATGTCACTTGAGTTGCCAACATTGGAACTCATGAAGTCATTAGAGTTGCTAGAGTTTGGGCCCATGGAGGTGAGATATGTAGAGTTGATGGAGCTCTAAGAGATCGAGATCAAAGGCCCCAAGCAATGGAGAAGGATCAAGCTTTGATCAAGAAGACCTTTGATAGGAAGGCCAAGAGTAGATCTTTCCAAGTTGGAGATCTAGTGTTAAAATGGGATGTAGATAGAGCAAAACCAGGAAGGCATTCAAAATTTGATGCCATTTGGAGTGGCCCATACATGGTCACAAAGTGTAAGGACAACAATGCCTTCCAATTGTCTTCATTGGATGGCGAAGAACTACAGATTCCAGTCAATGGAATCTATCTAAAGCATTGCTACTAAAGGGAAATTCTCCACCTCGTAAATATTAGCTTAGGTTTTCATTCCTCTAAGTGCTTGTGCACATTTTTTTGCTGTAGGTTGTTTTGCTTTCCCTAAGTGCTTTGGCATAGGCTTGCTGTCCCTGGAGATGTTTTGCAGTCCTTGCTTCCATCAGATGATATTCCATGTTCCTCCTTACAGTGTTCTAGTCAATTGGGGTATTAAACAAAGAATCAGGTGACTCCATGCCCAATGGATTGCTTCAGGCAACTGGTAACTTCATCCAGTAGGAAGATGACCCTCTGCGAGTTGCCAAAATTGTTACCCAAAATGTGCCCCCTGCTCATTTTGTGGCTAACTCCTTTCATCTTTCCTTCTCTTGTGCCTCAGACATAAAATTTTGATTTTCAGGCACTCAAAATCTTCTAGAAATGGCACTATTGGATAGAGCTCTCTCTCAGCTTTCCAGAAAGGTAAAGTTTTCCTCCTAAGTCCTCATATTTTTCAAGTTATGGCTCGGCGGAGTTTTTTCGAAAAAATTTCCCCTGAAAGGCCTGTAGCCAATGAGATGCTGCCATGTGGAACCTAGAGTGGTGGAGTGCGGGGAAATTTTGGAAAATTTTCCAAATGACCAAAAAGGTGCAAAAATTTGAATTTTTTGCCCGCCGATCCGATTTCGACCTGTTTTTGCCCTAAATTTTCAAATCGCCATATCTTTTGAGCCAGAGCTCAGATTTTCACGTTCTTTATATCAATGGAAAGATGGTGAAATTATCTACATGATTCCGGGGTCAATTTTTCATTTTGGTTCAGTTTGGAGAGAAAAATCAAGAAACATCTCTGGCACGTGGTAATGGCCAGAAATGACGTTTCAACAACCAGTTTTAATGCAAAATGGGTCACATTCTTCTTCAACGATGGCCAAAAATGTTAGGGCATGGGTTTGTAAGGATGCCCATGTTTTTTTAATGCATCTTCATTCAATGGGAATGGCTCCCACATTTTTACATGTTTTCTCTCTCCTGGGCTCGACCCATGCATTGTAAAAGCTAGATTTGGCTCATTTTTTGGGTGGAACATTTTTTTGGATAGCAAGCTTCTTCTTTCACCTTCAACAAGTGATTTTTGTAAGTATCGGAGTTATTCTTCATGACTGTAACAGTTTTGCCTCTTTGATGTTGCAAATGCAAGGATTTTGACAAAGAAAATGACAAAGGAGACTACTGTGATCAATTTTTAGTCCTTTGTTTGTATTGTCTTGCTTCATTTCGGACCTCTAATTACATCTTATCACTGTGTATGATGTTTCATGTTTCATTCCATGAAATTGTGTCAATTTGCATGAATAAGAAGTGTTCACCACTCCTTTGGTGTATCACCTATTAGTTTAGTTTCAATTTTTACACTTTCTATCTCTGTCTCCTTGGAATTTAGAGTAGATTTAGGATTCAAACCTCTACAATTGTGCAAATAACAGATATGATCAGAGGATTTGAGGAACCAGCCTCTAATCTGGAGATTCCTCTCTCATTTTACAAGTCCCACACTTAGAGAGAGGTTTCAATGTTGTGCAATCACACTGGATGCCTGAAACATCAACTTAGAAACTGATTTGCATCTAGGGGTCTTTGCTGATTTACAACAACACACCCTTCATCACATTCACCTAGCCATGGCCCCCTTCACCTCACTAATATTAATTTAATTAAGTCATTATCCTCACCATATTTATTATTTAAATATCTTAATTTAGATAATATCCACATATACACCCCACCTAAACACCTCATCAAGCCAACTCACTCTAAGACCTATTTAGTAAGTTTCCATAACTAACTAAGACTTACCCAAACCCTAAAAATCAATACCTACATTCTCTCTAACCACATTCCCACATGCTTACAAGAAACTTCCAGTCTAATCCACAGGTTAACGACACGAGATCCGAGAAAATCAAGAGGATCTCCTTAGTTTAGTAAACCTAGGAAATCCCACCTTGACCGACGCCGGTCAGCCCTAACCATCACCGGTTAGGCTAGAACCGCCGTCGGTTACCCTTTTAACCCCTAAACAACCTTATTTTCAAGGTTGGCAAAAATTGGAAAAAGTTGGCAAACATTAAAACATCCCTGAGAGATATCACATCTTCTAAGATCAAATTCCAGCGAGAACACACATGTGAGGAGGAGATCAAACATTTTTCTCTTGCACAGCTATCCAACACTCACTCCAATCCGATTTTATCCAACCAAGCAAAAAGAATTCCCATGCAGCCCATGCAGAAGCTCTCCTATGATTGGTTATCACCTTCAGCCTTCAACCTCTCACCAACATCTCCATTCATTAGTCACAGGCGTCCAGGACCAAAATCCAAGTAAGGAAAACATTATACTTCTCTGGTTCATTTCATTTTGTTATTATATTATCACCTATTGTTTACCTAGCCACCCATTGACCTCCTTCAACACTCCCCCTCCATATACCCATTAAAACCTCACTAAATCCCACCCAAGCTACCAAATACCTCATTCTAACCAACCAAAGTCCTTTGTGCAATCATAAAGGTGACTCAAAACCCATTCTATGGCATTCCCAGTTTTCCACGATAAAGTGACGTCGATTACACCCAATCGTCCGTTGGTCACCCTTAATCGGCATTAGTTTCTCGTATTTGCACATACAACCCAAAACAATGACCTATCCACCTAATTCTACATCACCCTCATTTACATGTGATCTCGCCCGAGACTTCACAAACCTACAGAGACCCAAAACCAAGCTTTTGACCTTTAGATCTTATTTAAACCTAGCCTGTTAGATTAGATCTTTCTTATTGTGTATTAAGTGAGATACCTAAATCATTTCAAACTACAATAGGATTTACTTCATTTCCCACATTAAATTGTTTAAAACAAAGGGACCGACAACCGTCTAGGAGTATCACACTTCTAGGATCTAGCACACGCTAGAAATTTCACTACACATATTGTTTAATTCTTTTCGGTGGTCTTTTTTTCATTACAGGTAGTTCCTCCTAGCCAAAAGGAAGCTCTCACATTCAGCTGTGGATTCAAAAGTCATATGCGCACAACCCATCAACCAACATTTGAACAAGTATTCCTCCTATGCCCATTACCCTATTTTTTTGTCAATACTTCAAAGAAACGTCTAAGAATCAAGTGAAACAAGTTGGCCTACACTTTTTCATCACAAAATTTAGCGTGTTTGACTAGACAAGTGAAATTACGAAACATTATGTCAAACAAATTAATTTTTTCTTTGTTATAAATATATTGGTATCTCTATGTGGTAACAAATGTGTTAAGTTGTGTTAATATGGGGAAGATTATAATTTTTAAGAAAACAATTGTGCCCGCTAAATTCTATCCGCACAAAAACTAAGAACAACATAGAGCAATCTAGAAAATTATGGATTTTTTTACAAACGTGCTTGCAAAAAGGCTTTGAAAACAACAGTTGTCACATTATTGTTTCTACGCGCTTATATTTAATAATATAATTTTTCCATTATAACAAAGTATTAAAACTCACATTATATTTTAATGGACTTAATTAGACTAAGCATGGTTTAGGTTCCCCTTAAATGTTATGTTGATAAACCATTTAATTCCACTATAGTTGATAATCCCACATTTTAATCTCAAGGGTAAAGGGGCCAATATAAATAAATACTAAAGTTATTTTAATCCACAAGGTGACTAGGTTTAAAAACAATTAACAAAGTCCTCAATTTGACATAAGGTTAGAATAATAAACACACCCCTACCCCATAAAGTGACCCCTTAAAAATTCAACCCATGTCTTCTAGATTTAAAATTAAATTTTAAATCCAAATTCCTCTCACCCACTCCCCACCTAATTTTTGTAGGGATGAATCTCATCCCTTGGATGGATTCATTTAGGACTCTTAGATGAGGGGAAAGACAACTAACCCTAAAGTTTTCTTAAGAAAGTTTCTTCCTCTTTTCTTTTGACTTATTATTTCTCTTTTGTTTTGTAGGTTGTTGGAGGAGGATGGGGATGCCATTAGAGGCCATTTCAAGCTCTTGGCAGGATGGACATGCTCAATTATTGTAGTGCCCACTTCCCTTCAACACTTTTGATATTAATCATGATACTGCTGACTATATTATGGACATTATTATAATTTTGATTTAGTATGGTGTTAGATGTCGATAATGAATTATTGTTGAATATGATTCACATATGATGCATGATGATTGTTAGAGACATTTTATATAGATGTTGACATCTTTGTTGGACATGGTTATATATATATATATATATATATATATATATATATATATGGATGTTGTTAGGACATGTGATATTTAGATATATTGAGTAGATCGAGAAAATTGAATTTAAAATTGATGATTATATAGTTGTTGATGAAATTGTAAGTGATATTGTTGATTTTCTAGATGTTGTGATTCATATATATATTGATGATTTTGAAATTATATTATATTCATTTGGATGTTCTGATATGGCCACGAGGCCAAAGGGGTATTTGTATTGTGCAAGTTAAAAATATCACAAAAAACATCGGGGATTGGAGACCAACCACATTGGAATTCTAGATGAATTCAACAAGGTCACCATGGCAACTTGTATTGTTCGTGTGTGTGTTTGATTGTTAGGGATTCCCATGGGGGGATCACCTTTAAATGTGACCAAGGGTTATGTGTATTTATTTATTTGGTTCCTTTTTATTGATGTTTGTATGTGTTTATTAAGTGATGTGTTTACCCCTTTCATTATTTATTAATTGTGGTAAATTAATGTGAGTAAACATGTTGTTAAAATTAATTAATCAAATTGGGACATAAGAAAGTAATTATCGAGTTGTTGGCATAAAATTAAATGTTGTAAAAAATGTGTAAGTGATGTGTAAATTAATTTTGGAGTATGAAACACTCCACCTCCTTTTGAAATTTGAAAAATTCCAAATTATCCCTGTCGACCCGCAAAACCGTAGCTAACGGTTGGCTAACACGTGACATCTTCTCGCGTCGACAGAGGCGTGGGTTCTTTTCGACCTTTTTGCCCTTCCTTTTGAATAGTCAAATTTTTCAAATGTTCCCTACCAACCCGCAGACCCACAGCAATAAGGAGCTACCACATGGCCTCCTTAGGTGTCGGCGGAGGTGCGGGTGTAAAATTCGCTTTGTCCCAAAAAGGAAAAAGCGCTAAATGCCTTCCCCGCTCCATCGGCCCATGTCTAGGAAAATTTTTCTTCCCGCTCTACTGGTCCGCTTTTCTCCTTCGTGAATTTTCTCCCCAAAGACTTGAGGCCCAAGTTGGGGAAAATTTTCCTCCCAGGGCCTCGCAAGCCCACTCTTGGGAAAATTTTCAACCCAAGTTCCACCAGTCCATAACTTGAGAAATATGAGGAGTTAAGAGGACTTCTTTATATCACCAAAAAGGTGAGGAAATTCCCTATCTAATGGGAATGTTTTTAGGAAGTTTTAATTGTGTTAATCATTGGAAAAATCAAATTGAATCTTTAACAAGTTCTAGGAGTGGGTAAGTAAGAATTTACTTTGATGATTTTAAATATGTATTATTTTCCCCCACTGTAATTAAACTTTTCTCTTTTCTTAGATCTTATGGAATTAAATATCTTGGGTATTTAATTATTTTGGTCTCTTAACACTAAAATTTTAATCAGGGAATATTTAGCTAAAATGTCAATGTAATCAGTGATTAAATTAATCCCTAAGGAGATATGAATTAGGTGTGGACTTATTACACCCATTGCTTTATAATGTGGAATTAGTAATTATTATAATGGGAAAAGTTATCGCTTGAATTTAATTTTCCTTAAGACTTTGGTTGTTAACACTTTTTAAAAAAATATTATTCCATAATTTTATAACTAAACCTAGGTTGTTCATGGGTCTCAAGTGGGAGATTTTAGCGGGCGTTACAATTATTTTTTTATTTTGTTTATACCCTCATTTAGGGTTTCAAGTATTAATGTATTTTATTTAACTCATGGTTTAAGATTTTCCCAAATGGATTTGTGGGATATCTACCCTATTTAAGGGAATATATATATATATATATATATATATATATATATATATATATATATATATATATATATATATATATATATATATATATATATATATATAACGATTTGAAGAAAAGCTTAGCCGCAGGTCTTAAGTTTTACACAAGCCGTAATTATCAAAAAGTACGCAGTTTTTAATAAGTATTAGGGCCACATATTTTACTAAGTATGGTTTTGTTGGGTTGGGGGTTTATTGATTTAATAGTCAATAGTTTGGGGTTGGGGAGGATCCCCGTAACCCTTACCTTATTATCTAATATGTTGTAGCCTTTATGGCTTTAAAACTTCGATGGTAGTTGCTTTTACTAAAAAACATTATTTAAACTTTTGAATATATATAAATAATATAACCATTCTATTTTTAATATTACTATTATTAATATTTTAATATAAATAATATTTTTAATATTATTAATATTTAACATTAATAATATTTTAATTTTAATACTATTATCCCTTTAGTGTGTGTATATATATATAGAGTAATGGCAAATCTTAGTGTCATACTTAAAATTCCTAGCATAGTTTGATAGTAGTTTATAGAATACAATTAAATTTTCTTTCCCTTCTACTATTGCTACTTAATTGACAAAAGGTACTCATATAGGCATATAGGAATTTTAATACTAAGGATTTCCAAATCAGATTGAGACTAAGGGCTTGTAGTAACCATACAATTTCTTTATTCCACTAGATTTAGGAATTTAGCTATTTCGTTGAACATGTAAATGACAAGTAAAATTTAAATTATCTCCATCTAAACATACATAGTTTTACTTTCCTTCAACAATGAAAGGAAGTGAACAAAATAGACTAAATTTTGCTTTACATGCTTTTCAAGTATTAAAGTAAACTTTATTATCTCTTGACTTTTCACAACATACAAAATTTGCAACCATTCTCACAACCAAATTTTACAAGATTTCCAATAAGTTTTAAAATAAGAACTACTAACTTTCCAATAAGATCTACACACTTAAATGAGATAATAAGTTGACTAAAATATGAACAAGTTGTTTCTTTCCTTTCCAATCACTTTTCTAATATATCAACTTGCTTCACTAAAAATGTCTTTCATTTCCACATATATTACAACTTTAATAACCAATAATCAATACAACTTTTCTTTTATAAGCAATACAATAAATTTTCCACTTAAAGTGAGAAATTTACAAAAGGCAACTAAAATGAAATATAATTGTCTTCAAACATTGCTCCAAGGATCAAATCTTCAACCAAGATCCATCTTCTCTTCACTTTTACAACAACCAAAAATGGGGGAGAGGCAACACTCTCCACCCAACCAAAATTCCAATGAGAAGAATAAGCAATTATTCTCATTGGCCCTCGAGCCCCAACCACAAGGCAATAAGGGATGTTTCAACACATGACAACTAAAACAATGCTTCAACATTCACTTTGAAACAACGTTAGATGTTAGAGATCACATGACTATTTGTTGATTTCGATTCATATATGATGCATGTGGATTATTAGAGACATTTTATATTAATGTTGATATGTTGTTGACATGGTTATATATATATATATTTTTTTTCAGACATGTGATATTTTGTCATATTGAGTAGACCTTTGATAATTGAACTAATGTTGTGATCATTTTGACATGGATGAGATGTAGAATAGAAATGTTGCTAGAAATTGTAAATGATATCATATTTTCCTAGATGATATTTGATTCATATATAGATGATTGTGGATTTATATTGTATATTTTATCCTAGATGTTTTTGATGCGGCCATGAGGCCGAAGGAGGTGTTATGTGTTTTGCAGGTAAACATGTCACAACAAACATCGGGGGATTGAGACCAACCACATTGGAATTCTAGATGAATTCAACAAGGGTCACCATGGCAACATGTGTTTGTGTGTGTGTGTGTGTTTTGAATTATTGTTAGGGGAAAATGTGACCAAGGGGTTATGTGTTGTATTTTGTTTAGTTTTTCTTACTTAATGTAGTATGTGATTTTTAGTGATGTAATTTCCTTGTTTTAATTATTTAGAAAATGATGTATTCTTCCCCTTTATCTTAATGGGTTTTAGTGTCCTATTTAAGTTAATTAATCTTGTTATTAACTAATTGTGGATGTGACCAAAAGTTTTCATTTATTAGACTAGATGGCTCTTGGGTTTTGTGTTGTAAGATTGAGTGCTTGTGACCTTGAGTGTTGTACACTCTACCCCCTCATGGAAATTCGAATTTGGCCTTAAGGGCCAATTTTGAAGGCTTGTGGGACAAGTTAAACTTGTCCCACACCTCTTAAATTGCTATGCCAACCCTACCT
This sequence comes from Taxus wallichiana var. yunnanensis, assembly GCA_018340775.1. Lineage (NCBI taxonomy): Eukaryota > Viridiplantae > Streptophyta > Pinopsida > Cupressales > Taxaceae > Taxus > Taxus wallichiana. Next base: position 538,173,279 of record CM031244.1, on the reverse strand, counting down.
ATGGGTTGGGGGTCAAAATTAGACCCCATTATGTGTTTTGGGAAGACAAATTGTAAGTCTTTATTACACCTTCTTACATGTAATTACTTTTGGTCCTTAAGGGGTGTGGGCATGGATTGTGTGTGTAAGTAAAATGTCATTTCTTCAACCACTTATTAATTGTGCTTTGGAGTTTGAAGTTTGACTTGTGAGGTGGAGTTGAGGATGAGTGATGTGGCATCCTACATGGAGCCACCTCACCCTCCTCTCTCCCTTTTCTATTTATTCAAGTTCTTTTGCTTGTTTGGGGTTACTTCATTCTTTTTGTGCTCTTTCATTTCTTGGAGTTAGAGGATTTTGGAGAGCTTGTGGTCTTGTGGGAGCTTGTTGGTGATTGCTTGGGTTTGAAGGAGCTTGGAGTTTGACTCTTGGAACAAGCTCTACTATGGAAAGGTAGGAGCTTTACTTTTTCTTATGTTATTCCTTTATTTTGTGTTTGTGTGCTTGTTTTTGTTGAGTGTTTGGAATGCTTGTTGGGTGCTTGGGTAGATTTCCTAAGTGTGGTGTAGGAGGGGACTATGGGGAGAATTCATGTAGGGAGGCATAAGAGTTATTTCATGTTTTGGAGGGAGTTTGGGTTGGGTGCCCCACCTTGGACAAGGAATGCTTGCATTTCTTACTTGTTCTTGTATGAGGGAGGCATAAGAGAATGAGGAGGCATAAGAGTATGTGGGAGGCATAAGAGGTACTTGAGGGAGGCATAAGAGTATGTAGGGGATTTGAGATATGTATATTGGAGGTTTTTAAGGTGGGCACCCATTTCCCATTGGGAGGCATAAGTGGCCTCCCCATAGGTTCTTTGCTCCTTTGGCTTTCATTTTTAAGCCTTGTTTATTTTGTTGTTTTCCTTCTTGTGTTTGTAGTTTGAGTTGAATGTGCATTTGGAATGGTTGTGAAATACTTTGTTTGTGATGTGGAAGCTTGTTGTTTGCCATGTGTTGGAATCACCTCTCATTGTAATGTGGTTGGGGCTCGGGGGCCAATGAGGAGGATGGCTTCTCCTCCTCATTGGATATTTTGGTTGGGTGGAGAGTGTTGCCTCTCCCCCCATTTTTTGTGGATCAAGAAAATCATGAAGGAGCTCTCTTGTTGGTGTTGTGAAGCTTGGAGCTTTTGTTGGAATCCTTAAGAAATTCATTCTTGTGAAAAGACTTCTTTTGTTATTCCCACTTAGAGTGGAGGAACTTGTAATATTGCATTTCATTTTAGCTTACATTCTTGTATTAATTTTTCCCACTTTAAGTGGAAGACATTGTATTAATCTTGTTGAAAAATTTGCATTCAAATATTTGTTATTAAAAGTTGTATTGTATGTTGAAAAAAAAAAAAAAAAGAAAATTTTTTGTAAAGTTAGTTTTGTGAAATAGAAAAGAAAGTTTTATTATTTTAAAAAAGTTGATTTTTTGAAATTATTTAATTTTAAAATTATTAAAAAGGAAAGTTGTTGGAAATTTTTAAAATTTGTATTGAAAATTTTTGAAAGAAATATTAAAAGTTCATTTATTATTTAAAAGGCATGTATTGAAGTAAGTTGTATTGATTCATTTTCATGTAGTGGAGGAAATATATTTTAAAACCTTTTCCCAAGATGGAAAGGAAATTAAAATTTTAATTAGTCTTTAAATAGGGCCAATGAAGTAATCTAAGTCCTAACTATAGTATGTTATCCTCATTTAAAATTTATTGTAAATCTAATACAAAATTAATAAGGAAAATGAAATGAAATTTTTTTACCTCCTATATAATATTAAATTTAAATGAAGAAGAAAAAATTTTAATGCAAAAATAAAAAACTTACAAATATACTATACTTTTCATGTTGATATAATGCTAATTATTTTATTTATTAATAATAAATTTAAAAAGTTTTATATAATATAATATATATATTAATATATAATAATAATAAAATAATATTAATAAATATAATAATATATTATATTAATAATATATATTATATATATATATATATATATATATTATATATAAAATATAATATATATAAATATATATATATAAATAATATATATATATATATATATATATATATATATATATATATATATATATATTATATATATATATATAATATATATATATTTATGTATAATAAAAAAAATTTTAAAAAAATAAATTAAAAAAAAAAATTTTTAAAATTATGGTATAGCCATTTAAAATTACCCCCATTTTATGGGGTTTAAAAAAATGGGGGGGGGGGGGTCCCACCCCACCCCCATTTTAATTTAAATGGGGGATCATAAAACCCCCCCCCCCCCTAATATATACCCCCATAACCTACCTATATATAATTACACATTTTACATTACCATGGTATATTTATGTGGATGCATTTTTTGTTTATACATTTTATATATGTGATATATATATACATATTTAACACATTTTACACACACACACATATCATATACACATATATATATATATATATATATATATATATTATATATTATATTTTAATATTTTATATATATATATAATATATTTATATATATTTCTTATATATATATATATATATATATATATATATATAAATATATATATATATATATATATATTCAAAAAATGAAATCAAATCAAATATAGCTTTTATAAAATAAAATAAAAAAACCCACAAACCCATTTGGGCAAAAAAAAAAAAAAAATCTAAATAAAATAATAAAATACATTTTAAACCCTAATGAGGGTATATAAAAAAAAAAAAAAATGGGAGCTTGTAGGCCACTTCCAAAAGCTTAAGAGTGCCTCCAATGGCTTCCCTTCCTCCTCCAACCTGCAAAACCAAAGAAAGAAAATGAATCAAATGAAATGAGAAAGAAGCCTTCATAAGGATGCTTTAGGGTTAGATGTTACCCTTTTTCCACATCAAGGGTCCAAATTGAATCCATCCAAGGGATGAGATTCATCCCTACAAAAAGTAGGTGGAGAGTGGGTGAGTGGAAAATTACCTTTTAATTTAAATGTTTTAATTTCAAAACATGGGTTGACTTTTTAAGGGGTCACTTTATGGGGTAAGGAATTTTTATTCTAACCCCATGTAAAATGGGACCTTGTTAATTGTTTAAACCTTGTGGAATTAAATACCTTGGGTATTTAATTTATTTTGGCCCCTTTAACCCTCTAAATTTAAATATGGAATATTTAACTATAGTAGGAATTTAATTATTTATTAAATTAACACTTAGAGTGAACTAAACCTTGCTTGGACTAAATCTACTCATTAGTTTTAATGCGGGTTTAATATTTGGTTATAATGGAAAAATTTTATTTATTAAATATAATTGACTTTGAAACATTATTGTGACAACTTGTAGTTTTTTCAAAACTTTGTATGTGGGCACGCTTTTCAAAAAAAATTATTCCATAATTTTTCTAACTAAACCTAGGTTGTTCTTGGGTCTCGTGTGGAATTTTTTAGTGGGCGTTACACTTGGTATCAGAGCCATGTGGGTTCAAATCTTGGACCCTTGGGCACAGGAAAATGTGAGACATGAACATTGAACCTAGTACAATATTAAACCTAGCACAATACTAAACCTAGAAAACAACTTGTCTAAAGATTGTATATTTTAGTAAACATAGAAAAATGGAATAAAACCTAGAATGATGAACTAACTCTCACCTTGGTCTATGTAGGAGGGCATGGATCAGATGAGGGGGTCCTTTCACATAGACCTAGATATACCACCTCCAGAGCAGGCCGTAGCGGCCATTCTACCCCATATTTTACAGACACTTCAGGACGTCAATGCCACTATATACGTGGAGGGTCCTTAGGAGGATGATCAACCAGACATGATAGGGAGCCATCCATTGAGGCTCATGCATCTCCTCGACACACGAGGAGCATAGGGTAGAGAACTCCCGTGGAGTCAGCCAGAGCAGAGTCACCACAGAGGGGACATGGAGACAGGATTTCAGGACACAGGGATAGGTCTCGAGCCCTAGACCTAGAGATGAGCATGCAGAGAGGCCTAGGGGTCACCAGTCGATAGCTGCAGACCATATCAGGGAGATCCTGAAGCTACGACCATCTCACTATTCTAGAGATACAGGTGGATTTCAGGTAGAGGCCTGGTTGGTGAGCTTGAGTGGGTGCTTCAAGCTCTACCCTTGTACTAGCAACACAAAAAGCTCATGTTGTGATCCATCTTCTAGGGATGGAGCAGGTGTCTGGTGGAGGACCGAGGAGAAAAGCTCCACATTGATTCAGAGATGGTTACCTGGGAGCTCTTTGAGGAGCGAGTTCAGGAGCAGGTACTTATCCTAGAGGTTTTTCAAAGAGTAGTATAGATGAGTTCCATGACCTCCATCAGGCATCTATGACTGTAGTTGAGTATGAGAGTCATTTCTGGACCTACTCTAGTATGTCGACTATATGCAGGATGAGAGGTATGGATTCACAGGTTCATCAGGGGCCTAAATTTGGATTTGGGTGGTGCGGTGCATTCACTACCCACAGACCTTAGCAGAGGCCATGGAGAAGGCCTATATTATAGAGGAGACACGAGGAAAGATGCAACAGGCTAGGGACAAGAGTTTGGAGCCATCCAGTAGATGTAGGATAACATATCGAGGGGGTCAGTTCCTCCTCCTCATGGTGGACAGGGTTCAACATAGTCTTCTTTCAGACCACCACAATAGCCACCTCAATAGCTGCAGTAGCAATGAGACTCACCCACCATTCAGAGACCTACTCTCGAGGTTTGATGCACACAGAGGAGGATGGAGTATGGGGCCTCCTCCTAGGGGTCCCATTAGGACACAGGGTGCACCGAGAGCTCAGTCAATAGGAGCTCACCAATAGAGAGACCTCAGTAGTCCATAGCCGGATCATCAAGATCCACAACACATACCTCTAGAGTACCGGCTGGAGCTGCATCTCATTGGAGAGGACCGGGAAGTTGTTATGGTTGTGGTGTTTTGGACATCATTGGAGGGAGTGCCCACAGAACCCTAGTAACAAGGGTAAGACATAGATTTCTAAGCCTACTATTGGTGACATGGGGCAAACCATCGATCTATGTAGTGGTCGAGAACACCAGGCTGAGCACCAGTAGTATACCATCATAGAGAGATGACAGTAGCATTGGTGGTATTCCTACCTCCATTTTGTTTGATTCTGTTCATCATATTCTTTTATTGCACCATCCTTAGTAGAGTGTTGCAGGCTGGTGGTAGTTAGGCAGGGTCTTAGTTGGGACATTGAAATGGCTTCTTGGAGCCAAAATTTTGTAGACTCCTTAGTAAAGGAGTGTGTAGTGGATTTGGGACCCTTCACCACTACCTCGGATCTTCGCATCCTTCCTCTAGGTTCTTATGGAGTCATCTTGGGCATGGACTGGTTGTCTACACATAGAGCCAGAGTGGACTATTACCATAAGACTATATCATGTACATGATGATCTAGGAGTTGAGTCAGTGATAGCAGGGGTTAGGAGGCCCATTTCTATTCACACCATCTCCACTATGCAGCTTAAGCGGTGTGTGTGATGAGGTTGTCAGATGTATGTTGTTATGGTTAGTGACAGATCGAGGATGAGTCTAGTGGACCATCCCTTGATGATCATCCCATCTTGAGAGAGTTTTTCAGATGTCTTTCTAGGGGAGCTACCAGGGGTTACCACCCCCACGTGAGATATATTTTCACATAGATTTGGTTCCGGGAGCAGAGCCTATCTCACAAGCACCATATCGATGACTACTCCCCTGAGCTCTGTGAGCTCAAGTTGCAGCTTGAGGGCCTTCTGAGAAAGGCCTAATCCATCCTAGTGTATCCCCTTGGGGTGCACCGGTGATTTTTGTAAAGAAGAAGGATGGATCTCTGTGGTTGTGTATTGATTATTACACTAGCTTGAACAAAGTAACGATCAAGAATCATTACCCCCTTCCACGCATTGATGATTTATTTGATCAGATGAAGGGGGCCACAATTTTCTCCAAGATAGATCTTAAGTCAGGTTATCATCAGCTGAGGATCACGGAGGCTAGATATTCATAAGACCACCTTCCATATGAGATATGGCCACTACTGAGTTCACAAGTGCCTTTTGGTTTGACGAATGCCCCCACAGTGTTCATGAGCTTGATGAATGGGGTATTCAGACATTCTTGGATCACTTCATGCTCATTTTCCTTGATGACATTATGATTTACTCACGTACGCATGAGGAGCATGAGGAGCACCTTTCCAGGTTTCTTCAATGTCTTCGTGAGCAACATCTTTATGGGAACCTGGAGAAGTGTGTGTTCTTTCAGACAGAGGTGTAGTATTTGGGCCACATCATTTCTAGGGAAGGTATCACAATCGATCCTTCCAAGATTCAAGCTATTATGGATTGCCAACACCCACTAGTGTGACAGAGGTGTGTAACTTCATGGGTTTAGCAGGATATTACAGAGATTTTGTTCAGGACTTCTCTCGGGTTGCACACCCCATCACTTCCCTTCAATGGAAAGGGAAGAAGTTTGTATGGTCAGATAGATGTGAGTAGGCCTTTAGGACACTTGAAGGAATGCCTCACGACAAACCTATTCTTGTAGTGCCAGATCCTCGGGTGAGTTCTTTGTATGCACAGATGCTTCTTTGGCAGGACTTGGAGGTGTGTTGATGCAGGAGGGAGAGTAGTTGCTTTTGAGTCTCACAAACTCAAATATTATGAGCTCAATTATCTCGACTCATGATCTTGAGCTTGCGGCAGTTTTTCATGCCTTAGTTTTGATGGAGACACTTCCTTCTTGGCCGAGATTTACACTCAGGACTGATCACTTGAGTCTTCGCCACCTCTTCACATGTAGCCCAATCTCAACGCTCATCAGCATGGCATTGGATGGAGTTTCTTTGTGAGTATGACATGGAGATAGAGCATGTGAAGGGGAAGGAGAATGTGGTTGCAGATGCCTTGAGTAGATGGAGACATGTGGTTATGGCCACTTCAGTGGGCACAGATTTGTGGAGCCATATTTTATAGCAGCTTCCTCACGACAACTTCTACCTTGCAGCCAGGGAGAGAGATTGAGTCTCAGAGACCCCTTGAGGGGAAGTTTGATGGATTTCTCCTAGAGATAGATGGCCTTCTCAGGGACAGAGGTTGGATTTATGTTCCTAGAGATGGAGGCTTGAGACAGACATTTTGACAGAGGCTCATCATGCACCCTATTCATCCCATCCCGGGGTGAAGAAGATGCACGCCACTTTGAGGCAGTTGTACCATTGGAGGGGACTTTGGAGAGACATGGCTCAGTTTTGTGTCACATGTTGTTTAGAGTGTCAGAAGGTGAAGGTCAGAGCATCAACATCCACTGCTGGCCTTCTCTTTCCTCATGCTATACCGAGTGGAAGTGGTGGGACACCATTTCCATGGACTTCATTGTTGGGTTACCGACGTCGAGATACCACCACGATGCCATCATGGTCATGGTGGATAAATTGATGAAAGTGGCTCATTTTTCTCCGTGAAGACCACCTACACAACTAGTGCAGTGGCATGGGTATATCTTGATGAGATCATCAGGTTGCATGGGATTCCATGGAAATCATTTGTGACCACGATCCTTTGTACACTTCCCACTTCTAGACTACCATGCAACATGCCCTCGGGATGAAGATCAATTTCAGCACAACATATCACCCTGAGACAGATGGATAGACTGAGTGGGTGAATCATATTTTGAGAGGACATGCTTAGGATGTACGTCATGGATCACCAGTCGAGATGGGAGGAGTACTTTGTACTTGGTGGAGTTTTCCTACAATAATAGTTTTCAGAGTTCGATAGGCATGGCTCCTTTTCAGGAATTATATGGCAGAGAGTGTAGGACACCTCTTAGTTGGGACAGGTTAGAGGACAGGTTTCTCTTGGGCCTTTATTACAGGACATGGAGCAGCAGTGTTGTTATGATCGAGGAGAGAGATTGAGGAGGCAGGACAAGAAGAAGAAGTATGTAGATCAACATAGGATAGATCATAGTTTTGATGTGGGTGGGCATGAAGGTGTTCCTTCATGTCAAGCCACATAAGAGCCCTATCCATTACGGAAAAGGTTCTAAGTTAGCTCCTAGATTTGTGGGTCCCTTTGAGATCTTGGAGCATATCGGTCCTTTGGCCTACCGTCTAGCATTGCCACCTAGCTTGTCTCACATCCATGATGTGTTTCATGTTTTAGTACTTAGGAGATATATTGCAGATCCTTCTCATGTGCTGGATTGGACCTCATTGTAGGTGCAGGATCAGGGGGGTGATGGTGGAGCCCATCCACATTTTAGAGCACAGGACCCTGGGCCTTCGAGGCAGAGAGATTGACCAGGTTTGAGTGCAGTGGGATATATATGATGAGACTACAGCTACATGGGAGGATGCTACATTGCTACGAGTTCAGTTTCCACACCTGTTCCAGTGACTTCTAGGAGGAAGTCGAGTCTAAGGGGAGGGGATGTAGTGCCCACTTCCCTTCGACACCTTTTTTTTATTGATTATGATATTATCGACTATACTTATGGATATTATTGTAGCTTTTGATTTGGCATGATGTTAGATGTTAGAGATCATGGATTGTTGTTGATTTTGATTCATATATGATGCATGTGGATTATTAGAGATTTTATTATGTTATGATTGATGTATGGTTATATATATATATATATATATATATATATATATATATATATATATATATATATACATGTGATATTTTTCATATTGAGTAGAGTAGACCTTTGATAATTGAACTAATGTTGTGATCATTTTGACATGGATGAGATGTAGAATAGAAATGTTGTTAGAAATTGTAAATGATATCATATTTTCCTAGATGATATTTGATTCGTATATAGATGATTTTGGATTTATATTGTATATTTTATCCTAGATGTTTTTGATGCGGCCATGAGGCCGAAGGAGGTGTTATGTGTTTTGTAGGTAAACATGTCACAACAAACATCGGGGGGATTGGAGACCAACCACATTGGAATTCTAGATGAATTCAACAAGGGTCACCATGGCAACATGTGTTTGTGTGTGTGTGTGTGTGTGTGTGTGTTATTGTTAGGGGGAAATTGTGACCAAGGGGTTATGTGTTGTATTTTGTTTAGTTTTATTTACTTAATGTAGTATGTGATTTTTAGTGATGTAATTTCCTTGTTTTAATTATTTAGAAAATGATGTATTCTTCCCCTTTATCTTAATGGGTTTTAGTGTCCTATTTAAGTTAATTAATCTTGTTATTAACTAATTGTGGATGTGACCAAAAGTTTTCATTTATTAGACTAGATGGCTCTTGGGTTTTGTGTTGTAAGATTGAGTGCTTGTGACCTTGAGTGTTGTACACTCTACCCCCTCATGAAAAATTCGAATTTGGCCTTAAGGGCCAATTTTGAAGGCTTGTGGGACAAGTTAAACTTGTCCCACACCTCTTAAATTTCTATGCCAACCCTACCTATGGGTTGGGGGTCAAAATTAGACCCCATTATGTGTTTTGGGAAGACAAATTGTAAGTTTTTATTGCACCTTCTTACATGTAATTACTTTTAGTCCTTAAGGGGTGTGGGCATGGATTGTGTGTGTAAGTAAAATGTCATTTCTTTAACCACTTATTAATTGTGCTTTGGAGTTTGAAGTTTGACTTGTGAGGTGGAGTTGAGGATGAGTGATGTGGCATCCTACATGGAGCCACCTCACCCTCCTCTCTCCCTTTTCTATTTATTCAAGTTCTTTTTTTTGCTTGTTTGGGGTTACTTCATTCTTTTGTGCTCTTTCATTTCTTGGAGTTAGAGGATTTTGGAGAGCTTGTGGTCTTGTGGGAGCTTGTTGGTGATTTCTTGGGTTTGAAGGAGCTTGGAGTTTGACTCTTGGAACAAGCTCTACTATGGAAAGGTAGGAGCTTTACTTTTTTTTATGTTATTCCTTTATTTTTTGTTTGTGTGCTTGTTTTTGTTGAGTGTTTGGAATGCTTGTTGGGTGCTTGGGTAGATTTCCTAAGTGTGGTGTAGGAGGGGACTATGGGGAGAATTCATGTAGGGAGGCATAAGAGTTATTTCATGTTTTGGAGGGAGTTTGGGTTGGGTGCCCCACCTTGGACAAGGAATGCTTGCATTTCTTACTTGTTCTTGTATGAGGGAGGCATAAGAGAATGAGGGAGGCATAAGAGTATGTGGGAGGCATAAGAGGTACTTGAGGGAGGCATAAGAGTATGTAGGGGATTTGAGATTTGTATTGGAGGTTTTAAGGTGGGCACCCATTTCCCATTGGGAGGCATAAGTGGCCTCCCCATAGGTTCTTGCTCCTTTGGCTTTCATTTTTAAGCCTTGTATATTTTTTGTTTTCCTTCTTGTGTTTGTAGTTTGAGTTGAATGTGCATTTTGAAATGGTTGTGAAATACTTGGTTTGTGATGTGGAAGCTTGTTGTTGCCATGTGTTGGAATCACCTCTCATTGTAATGTGGTTGGGGCTCGGGGGCCAATGAGGAGGATGGCTTCTCCCCCTCATTGGATATTTTGGTTGGGTGGAGAGTGTTGCCTCTCCCCCCCATTTTTTTGTGGATCAAGAAAATCATGAAGGAGCTCTCTTGTTGGTGTTGTGAAGCTTGGAGCTTTTGTTGGAATCCTTAAGAAATTCATTCTTGTGAAAATCCTTTTTGTTATTCCCACTTAGAGTGGAGGAACTTGTAATATTGTATTTTTCATTTTAGCTTTCATTTTTGTAAATTTTTCCCACTTTAAGTGGAAGATGTTGTATTAATATTTTGAAGGAAAATTTTATTCAAATATTGTTATTAAAGTTGTATTGTATGTTGAAAAGAAAGAAGAAAGAAATTTAAAGTCCCTTTTTTGAAATTGTTGTAATAGTTATGAGTGTGTTGATTTGTTTTTTAAATTTAAAAGTTCATTACTTTTGTTTGAAATTGTATTGAAAAAGGAAATATTGTCTTCATTCATTATATTTTGTATTGGAAATTTGAAAGAAAATATTAAAGTTCATTTATTACTCAAAGGCATGTAGTGAAGTAAGTTAGATTGATTCATTTTCATTAGTGGATGAAATATATTTTAAAACCTTATTTCCAATAGATGGAAATTACTTAAGTTTTAATTAGTCTTGCAATAGGCCAATGAAGTAATCTAAGTTCTAACTCTAGTATGTTATCCTCATTTAAAATTTATTGAAAATCTAAATTACAAATTATTAAGGAAATGAAATTAAAAATTTATTTTTCATCTCATACAATTTCATCAAATTGTTAGAAAAAAAATTTTAAATGAGAAAATTTTTTTACTTATATAAATTATTTATAATATTTCATTCCATTATTACTTTATTAATATTGATATATATTTTTATATATATATATATATAAATATATTTTAATGGATTTTTATATATATATATATATATATATAATATTATATATATTAATATTATATATAATATAAATAAATATAATATATATAATATAAAAATAAATTATATATATATATATCTATATTATATATATATATATATAATAAAAAGTTAAATTTTTAAAATAAATTTGGTGATATATGCTTATAAAAACTTTCATTAAAAAGGGTTTCTTTATCATAGTTTAAAGGAAATGGTGGGGTTAGGGGGGTGGGGGGGTTTCCCCCCACCCCCCCCAAAAAAAATTTTCCACCGGGGGTTGGGGTTTCTATTCCCCCACTTTAAACCCCATGGTAAATTAAACCCCTACGCATTTTCTTGATGATCGTTGTAGGCTTTAAAACTGTGGCTTAGCATTTTTCTTTTACCGATGTGTGTGTGTGTGTGTGTGTGTGTGTGTGTGTATGTATATATGTATATATATATATATATATATATATATATATATATTTATATATATATATATATATACATACATAATATATATACACACACACACACACACACACAATATATTTATATAACCCATATATATATATATATATATAAACACACACACATATATACACACATATATATATATATATATATATACCCAAATGAAAATGTAAATCAAACCTAGTTATTTCAATAAAATAGGAAATACCCACAAACCCATTTGGGAAAACCCAACAAAAAAAAACTAAATAAAATATACAAATACTTTGTAAACCCTAATGAGGGTATATACAAACAAGAAAATAATGGAGCATGTTCATCCCTCCCAAGAGCTTAAAGGGCCTCCAATGGCTTCCTTTCCTCCTCCATTAACCTGCAAAACCAAAAAGAAAAAAATGAATCAAATGAAATGAGAAAGAAGCTTCATAAGGATGCTTTAGGGTTAGATTGCCCTTTTTCTCATCAAGGGTCCAAATTGAATCCATCCAAGGGATGAGATTCATCCCTACAAAAAGTAGGTGGAGAGTGGGTGAGTGGAAATTACCTTTTTAATTTAAATGTTTTATTTTTCAAAATGGGTTGACTAGGGTAAGGGAATGTTGATTCTAACCCCATGTAAAATGGACCTTGTTAATTGTTCAAACCTTGTGGAATTAAATACCTTGGGTATTTATTTATTTTTGGGCCCCTTTAACCCTCTAAATTTAAATATGGAATATTTAACTATTTAATTGCTCTAAACTAACACTTAAATTTAACCATGTTTGACTATATTATACTTATTAGTTTTAATGTGGGTTTAAAAGTTGGTTATAAAGGGAAGTTTTTATTTATTACATATAATTGAATTTGAAACATTATTGTGACAACCGTAGTTTCAAATCTATATGCAGATGTTTTTCAAAAAAATTATTCCATAATTTTTCTAAGTAAACCTAGGTGGGACAAGTATAACTTGTCCCACAAGCGTCCAAAATTGACCCTTAAGGCCAAATCCGAATTTCTAAGATGGAATAGAGTGTGTCACACTCAAGGTCACATACACTCAACTTAAAACACATAAACCAAGAGCCATAAAATCTAATAAATGAATTCTTTGTCCCATCCATGATTAGTTTAGTAACATGATTAATTTACTAATCTAGACACAAATTAAATAATTAATAAAAGGGAAATACATCACTATAAAATCACATAATAAAATTAAATAAAGGAAACAAAATAAAAGAACACACAAACCCCTTGGTCACAATTGGAGGTAATTCCCCCATGGGGACCCCCTAACAACAAACAAGACACAAAAACACAATACAAGTTGTCATGATGATCCTTGTTGAATCCATTTGGTATTCCGATGTGGTTGGTCTCCAATATCTCGTTGGTTGTTGTGTTATGTTTTACCTGCAAAACATACAATACCTCCTTCAGCCTCGTGGCTACATCAAAACATCCAAGATAAAATATACAATATAAATCAACAATCATCCACATGTAAATTAAATTAAATCATCATCTAGACAAGTAACGTTACTAATTTCAATTTCCAACAACATCTCAATTCTACATTTCATCAATATCAATAGGATCACAAAATTAGTTCAACTGCTAAGGCCTACTCAATATGACGAATAACCGAATGTCAGAATATATAACCATGTCGACAATCCATCATCATCAATATAACATATCTCTAATAATCCACACACATAATACTATAAATCAAAATCCAACCATAGTCCAAGTATCTCAATCATCTAACATCATGCTAAGTCAAAAAGATACAATAATGTCCATACGTATAGCCAATAATATTGAAATCAAAAGTAATAGGTGTCGAACGGAAGTGAACACTACAACAATGTTGTCTGATTTGCCTGAGCATTTGATGGAGGGAATCATAGAATTCTTGTATATGGAATACTTATTTTGCTTCATGATTGTTTGTAGCAAGAAGTGGAATGATTTCTTCTCATCTGAATATTTCAATTCCGTAGCAAGGAATAACAAAAATTATCTAATTCTCTATTCTTCTAGCACCCAAGTGCCCCCTCTTATCTATTCCTTATTTACCAACACTTGGAAAATGGTTTCTTTATCCTTCATACCTCATAATTTTGTCATCAATTTTAGGGGATCCACTTGTGGGATGTTATTGGTAGACATTTCATCACACCCCTAGTTTGGCTATAGTTTTGGGATGATATATGTTTGTAAACCATTGACCAAAACATGATTCCAGAGAGCCCACCATGCCACCATTTGGTAAGTCGTCCTCTCCATGGCATCACATTATTTCTCAATCAATTCCTACAAAAAGGGGGAATATAAAAATTGTGAAAAAGCCAATACACGTTCTAGGGTCAAACCTAACCGCATTGCTTGTTTCGTGTGCCACTTTTTACCCCACTCTTTGATTTTAAGCTCAATAATTACAGGAAAATAATTCACGCATGAATACAAAATGGCTCTTTGAATTATAATGATGGATTTTTATTAACAAGGACATCAAAACATGTATATATATTGTGGAGAATTGAATTTTAGATGAATTTCAATGTCACATGTTCTTTATTAATCGAGGGTGAGATCATAAACATTGGGACTCAAACCCCTAACCTGTCAAAGTTAAAGAAGAAGGGGTTAGGGCCCGCAACATTATCAAGAGAGGGCACATTCATTACAGGTGTGGGAATACGGTAAAATAATCATGTGTTCTCATCATATGTAATGAGCAACAAGGTTTGGTTCAGGGCCCAATCTCAGAGCCTCGTGAACCTCTTTCACATATTTTTATGCTTATGAAATGTCATGAGAGGAATGACATCATTGGCAAGAAACTACTTGTTTTACATGTTATTTTGCTTCACCACCACATAATTGGGTATCCTATTGTGCTTCACAAGTATCTTTAATTCTATGTCATAAGATTGAAATGTCGACACATACTTGAGATTTTCTCAATTTTTGTAGAACAGGGTGGTGGGTATATTCTAGTAATAGATCCCAAAGGAAAGACTTGACTAGCCTATAAATTCAAAAATGGGACACTCGACAACCACTAATTTGGGTATATTGATCGTCACGCCATGGGAGGTCACAGAGTGGATGTATAGTCGGATGGATTAAGTGGAAGCAGGGACAAAAGTGAACCATCTAACAAATACAATGAATTCAATGAAAAGAGAGTTGTAGATGGGCACCATTGTTATTCCTGACGATGTCCATGAAAGTGTGAGACATGTTGGGTTTCATGCAGGCATCTTGCTGGAAGAAGTTGTTCATTAGAGGTGGATTTGTAGAAGTTTCATCATAGTTGAATATTTCTTGTCTAACGGCTTGAAACGAGTATCCCGGATCTAGATCTATGTACTCTACCTCCTCTCAAAAATGTTTAGTTCGCGTGGATGAACGATACTCCACCGGATTTGTGATGTTGATCTTCCCAACTGGCAATGGCGATAGTGGCACGGTTGCACAATGTTTGGCATCCAATATAATGGAAAAATATATATGTCTCATGTTCATAAGAAGATGTTGATATGGTCAAAAAATATATGACCCATATTTTAGCTTGCAGCCTGAGACAGTCAGGTGGGGGCAAGTTTCTTACTATAAGAACGTATTTTAGCATAATGAGTAATAGTTGATCTTAGTGGTTGTAAGTGTGCATTGCGGAAAATTTAAGGGTGTGGTTGTGAACATAATTTCAAGACATACATACAGGGTATATCAAAGCTACACTAACATTAACATGTAAGGAAATGTTTTTGAAATCATAAAACCAAAGTCAATAATGAATAAATTGATATTCTTACAAGAAACAGCTCGAAACATTTGTAATTGAAGTTTTTATAGCCACCCACATTAAACACATTTACACCACTTACAATATTGTTATGTATTTTGAATCCCTAATGGAATAATAATTTTTAAATGGAGATATTTTTCATAACCACACAAATAAATATACTACACAAATAACAATATTATTATGTGCTTCGAGCTCCAACAGAAAAATGGAAGTGTTTACCCATGTTGGAGAAATTGCTAGTTTTCGATCCCAATTGTCTTTTTTCGCAACTATACGAAATGAGAGTCACATTTTTACTAGAACATTAATTATGTTACATAGCCATAATAGAACTCTACATTTGTAAATGTTAGGAATTTGAGTTTGTTCATTTTTCGCCTAAAGAGAGTCACCTCTTTATGAGTTAAATTTTTTCATTATTTATACACAACAAAAATTACCAAATTATTAGTCCTTTTACTTTGTGTGATGGTTGAGTGATGATCATAAAAGGATCATTGCCCATTGGAAGTAAAAAATATGAATCTACATTCCTTGTCTAAATTACATCTTGACTCCATTGATCTCATCATGCAACACTAATTGTGTATGTTGACGTTGTTGTCAATGGTGTGAACCAAATTGAAGGAAAAGGAGCAACATTAGTAGAAAAATTTGGAAATCATCCATGCATATTTGGGAGGTAGAAAGTTTTAGAAGTCATTCGGGTAGAAAAGTTTTTTTTTCTTATTTTTCCAAGAAATAGCAAGAAGAAGGACATGAGAGAGGAGACAAAGGTTTCTATGTGAGGAGCCCAAATTTGATTTTAATAATAGAAAATAGAAAAAGGTTTGTGAGTAGCCCATAGAAGAAGAGATCTTCATGAATGAGTATGTAAAGGTGATAGATTGTGAACTGGAAGAAGGAGAACCACCATTTGATGATGCAAAATATTTTGTGTAATCTCATAAGTGGGAAGAGGTTTGAGTTTTCATTGAAACATAAAAATAAAGAATTTCATATTTCTCTTTGGTAGGGATGAAGGATTTTGGATAGCAAAGAAGTGTTTCTGGTTTCCATGAAGGAAACAATGGAGGTGGCTAAAGTACACATTAGTGCACACAATTTTATTTTGGTTGAATACCATGCATATGAAGAGAAATAAAATAGAAATAAGAATGAGGAAATTACAAACATGGAGGTTGATAAGAACATGCCTTTTGGAGTCCATCATGTGAGAACAAGTTGTGAAAAATAATGTAAGAATTAGAGAAGAGTTAGATAGAATGTATATGAGGTGTGATGAAGAGTTGGAAACTAAGAATTAAGATGTGAAACATGCATAGGTATTTGGATCATTGGAAAGGGAAGCCTTAGTCACAAGTATGGTTGATCAAAAGAGTGGTTCTACCACTCACCCAATCCTTTTAATTAGGATATCACAATTATTTTTACAGATTAGGGGTCTAATGCAAGAGCATATCAGCTTTGATAAGGCCAGCTCGCATCTCCAAAAATAGTTGAGAAATTGTAGGGAATTAGTTTTTAGATTAAATTTAATATAGGTGTGCTTGTGTGATAAAGTCAAGAATAATTGAGAGATTTTAGGAGTTTTTTCTCTTGTTGATAGAAGTTAGAGAAAGTCAAGAACAATTGTGAGGTTTTAGGAGTTTGTTCCCATATTAATAGAATTTTTGTTGTCTTCATTTTATAAAATAGCATAAATAAAGAATGTTTCAACAAATTAGAAGTGAAAAGATGTTGAAAAAGTATAGGTGAGGTTATTTTAGGTGCCCAGGTTTTAGGGAGAGAAAAGAAGATTTGTTTGAGCATATTACTAAGTGCTGAGCTTACACATAGTAATTGGTATGACCTTTGAGGCTTTGTCACATTTGTAATGCCCTTTAAGGCTTGAAGATCAATAAATAATGTTTTTTTGGTTGATTTCTATTGTGTTAACTTTGGGAGTGTAAGGTGGGACTCTTATTAGTGTGATACCCTCTATCTTGATTGCTTCACTAACCAACTCTTGAATGGAAACATACATTTTAGTGATAAATAAAAATTGCATAATCAATACTTTTTCACCTAATTTTCGTCAAATAATGTTTTTTTAATTTTTCCAATCTTTCATGAAAAATTGTCTCAATGTCCTTGATGATACAACTAAGTTATGATTTTTTTACCTTCTCTAGGAGTATTATGTTATTCAAATATTATGTGTTATAACATTTTTGAAGATACCAATAAGTACAATGTTATTTTTGCTAGACTACCACTTTACTATGAGATCTATTCTCAAAAACAAACTTTTACGGACTAACGGTTTCATGTTATAGTTTTTTTTTTATGCAGAGCAATTTTTTTTATCATTTTCATGTCTTAATGATTCCCATTTGAATTTCTTCCTTTCTATAATTGCTTTCATCCATCTTTGACAGAATTTGGGATGGCTTGGTTTTACATTTTAAAAATATTCAATATGCATTTTTTATATAGTAGATGTGGCCCTGTTGGTACTGTAAAACTTAGTCAACCATCAAAGGGAATTTCTCATCACCATGTGACGGAACATGATTTAATCTAAGAACAGTGAACATAATTCCTTCACAAAATAGCATCAAGTCACTAGTTCCAAGAGTAACATTGAACATTTTTTTCGCTAGCCTTTAAATTGTCCATCATTCCATAGTATTCGTTGCATTACGGTGTTTCCCATCTTCAGATTTTTTATACGAGATCTGTTGTAGCAGGTCACATTGTTAGAGTGCGCTGACAGTCTCAATGCATACCGTCATTCCTAAAGTGACTCCTATTGCTGCATCATGTTGTGGGAAGGATGTATTGGGTGAAGGAAAGTCGAATTGTTTCTCTGAAATCGAGTACACCATTTTCTCATTGGATTTTGTACGTGTGAAGTTAAACTTTTGTTGTATCCATTTGAGTGACGTTGTGTCATTATGCCTAGCTGTTCACAAGAATAATTTGTTATGCATCGTGAGTGTGGGTGAAGTTTGCGTGTGGTTTCTCCGAGAAGCATAAGTAATGTTAAGTGAAGAACGGGATATGGATTTCGATCGTGACGAGGAGGATATGTTTGAAGATGGATTTGGATTTTTGTGGAAGCATTCGGTAGAGTTCTCTCGAGACATGAATGAAAAATGACCTGGTACGTGGTCGTTCGGTCAATCAGATCCATTGTCCTTATGTGCAAATATGCACAAACCCCGTACATGTTTGATGATTTGGATAAAAAAACTTGCATTCCAGGTTTTAAGAAATTGTGCACATCAGAATGTTATGGATGCTATTTCCTGATAAGAGAAGATTGTAGGGATGTTGTTTTTGGTGTGGATTTCATGTCATTGATACCTGGTTCTGAAAATATTTCTCGCTTGAGTAATTTAAGTATTGACTGATGTTTTGTCTTCCCTTGGGTGAAAAACTTTACTCGAGTGTCAGCATATGTTTATGTGTATCTCGTGTTCATGTGGAAAATATTACATTCTTAATGTGTTGTGTTGTAATTTTTGCATTTTGATATACTTATATTATTGGTTTAATTGTTGAAGATTCAAATATTGATGTTTCGCATAGTGCATTATTCAGTTACTAATAATAATGTTTCAGAAAATTTTTACGTTACATTTTTAATTTTATTGTAGATGATGGAGGAAAACAAATATCTACGTACCGGAAAGAAAAATAATGTAGAGGAAGAATCATCGAGTGATATTGATCGATGTCGATTTCATGTTGCACAATTCTACGTTGAATGAGTTATGGATGCGATAATTTCTACGGGTTGTGAATGGTCGAGTGAGAGAAGAGTTGCACAATATTTTTTCCAATGTTTGACATAATGAGAAGATCGACTTTTGTGTTTAATCCCGTAGAGAGATTCGCGTCAAGCAAATGAATTCCTTATTGTGTAACGCAGAAACCAACGCAAATGTGTGTATGTGTGTGTGTGTGTGTGTGCATGTCCAGATGATGTGGGAACACATGTTCGTTGTCAAAATGTTGATGATGGCTCTTCTTCCCATGGTGTGGCAATGTTAGATTACGTTTGTAGAATATATTGTGTTGTGGTAGAAACCCGTATGCCCATTTCCCATGACAACATCGTTACCGATCTTGTAACGTGCATTTTTTACTATTTAATGTATTTGTTACTCATTTAATGAAAAATAAATGTGTCTTGTGTATGTGCTGATGGTTGTTTATTGCATTGTTTTTTGTTCTGCAATTATTGAGTGATAATTCCCCTGTGCGCACATGCGAGAAAAGAGATTCACCTAGAAATTATCAACAAGATGTTGAGCGTCGTCATTTTTGAAGATCACAAATTTGACAACGACAGAGAATGAAAGTGATGGGAGGTCCGAGTTATTTGCATTTTTCAAGAAAACAGGTTAGTGCAGATGCTTTCTAGTCTTCAAGGATAAGGAGAGAAACATATGCAACAAAGGAGGTGTGTTTAATTAATGTGAATGATAACTCCTCTTTAGACAAGATATAAGCATTACATGATTATCTCCGAAGTGATTCTGTTGGAGAAGAGATGCGTGCATTGTTTTCATGTGATAACACATTGGTGTTCATGTTGTAATGTTAATTTTAATGTATTATTTGATGTATTTGTCCGTGTATTTTTAGAACTAAATATTTCATGCATATGTAATGAAGGTTGTTTAATGTGTCATTTTTTGTAGGTAATGAACGAACATACATCTGTTCGTAGTATTAAGAAATGAAAGTCTCTGGAAAATGTTGGAGGGACATCGATTGTCTTTGTTTCCTTAGGTTGAAGGTTCGAGAGCAAGAGAAAATGAAGGAGATACGTGGTTGTCTTCGAACACATTTTTTGATTGAACGGGTCAGTGCAGACATTCCACGTTCTTTAGACATTGGAAGGGAGTTGCATGGCATACCTAGGTTAGGTGTAGAATCTTGTGAACAATTTTCCTCATTGTACGATTGAGTAAGATTCATGCCAAATATGCACATGTCACTTGAAGATCGAGATGGTCTGATAGGCAATATCAGAGACAAAGAGAGAGATTACTCTTTGAATACGAAAAAGTGTGTCGACTAATTTAAACCATGAAAGATATCATTTTCCCATATCTTTGTCAACAAATTATGATTACCGTGTACAAACGATGCCTGCTGCAGTTGAGACGGGTGCGCACCCCATAAATGTAGGACTGAGTGGAAGTAGCTATGGGAGAGGGTCTTTGTAAGATATTTTTGTTGGAATATCTTATATTCCTGATCCGATGTTGAATGAAATGTCATAGCAGCAACAAAAAACTTATTCGTGAATCGAAGTGTAGGTGAAATTTGCTTTGTGAGATATTTTTAAAAATTTATGCGTTAAAATAAGATGTGACATCAGAGATGGTGCATTGTTTGTTTCTTCAGTTTTTATGACTTGGTATTTCTATGTGTAGGTCGTCAAGGAGATATCTCATCCAGAAGTCTTCCACAAAATGGAATGGGTAGAACATGTCGAAGAGCATCCGGTTCACGTGAATTACGTATCGGGATCCAAAGTGAGATATGTGAGAATTTGGAGAAAAACATGAACGTGTGTGATCAAAATTTACCTAGGCAAATGAATTATATGGATTCTTTCACAAATGTAGATGGTGAGGGTGGGAGGTCTGTGAAGAGGGAAAATATGGAGTGTCATGCAACACATTCAACATGGAACAACAATAGCCATTATTCGAGGGCTAATGCACGTGATGTTGATTCGAGTGGGACATTCACATTGAGACCTGCATTTCATAAATGGTGTGAATAATTTCCTGAATCAAAGTTACACAAAGTTTTACTTGTTGCTTTATGGTGTATAATTGAATAGAATGCTCGAGTCTTGTCGTGAATTTTTGAAAAGGATTGATGCGCTGGTTGTTATTCAGATGTGTGGTATATGCAAAGAGTCGTATCCTGGTATAGTCATGACACTTTCGGTGGGAGGGCCTATTTGCAAGAGATACAATTACGAATGAGGTGGTCATCGGTATTCAAAGTGGAACAATATGGATCTCGAGGATCAGCTAGAAGTGTTGCATGTACTGACGTAGGTGGAGGAAATGTTGATAGCGTGTGTGAATCCCATATTGCAGGTAACTCATGCCCGTGGTGGCTAATATAAATATAGTGGACACAATGTTATGTTATGGAGCATGTTTTCATGTGTGGAAGTGTTGAAGAATGTATACTATAATTATAGTACACTATCCACAGTTTTCTCTCCCGATATATCAGGAAATGTGCTTTTCTCATTTGGGTTGGATTTTTAACCCATAGGTTTATGGACGGTTTTGGCCCATAGTTTTGGTACCCATTATATTATAAAATTGATTAAGCAATTGCCTATTTATGTGGTTTTGTGCATATGGTAGGGTTGATGTAACATTGCAGATGTGTATGAGTTCAAGTGTGAATTCTATAGAGTTTGTTTAGCATAGCTCCAAACAGAT
Source organism: Taxus wallichiana var. yunnanensis (assembly GCA_018340775.1). NCBI lineage: Eukaryota > Viridiplantae > Streptophyta > Pinopsida > Cupressales > Taxaceae > Taxus > Taxus wallichiana. The sequence goes on along the minus strand of CM031244.1, from coordinate 538,151,105 downwards.
CTGGGTATTTTATTGAGAGAAGTAAAAGGAATGATAACTATATCCTACCAATCCAATATCTCAAATGTTAATCAAACACCACGATCAATAAAACAAAAGCAATTCACCATAATAAATTTAATAAAACCTTTACAAACAATTGAGCATCAATATCATATATTATTTTGGAACTCAATGAAATTAAATGATAATGGGCCTTGCTTATATAGGCAAGGAATAACAATCTAAGAACTCACAAGGTTGTAGATCAAGCCATAAATCAAGGAAATAACTAGTCAAGACCATAGATTTAGGAAAGAACTAGTCATCAAAGATCTAGTCAATACCATAGATCAAGGAAAGAACTATACCTAACAACTAGATAATATCTCCCTAATATATAAATAAAATAAAATAAATATCCACACACATAAGTGGGTGAGGATAAATACAATAAAGGTAAATAAAGTACCTAGGTGAACATGAGCTAAGGTAAATACCTACTCTAGAAAAAATAGGTGGCTTGTAATAAAATGTGAGCAAGTGATTCTTGGTGGATGTAGCCCAAATTGGATGAACCACATTAAATAGTGTCTCTTTTTTTGTTCTTTTTATTTTATACTTTTATTTTTAGATTTGTAATATTTTCTACATATTAGTTTCTACTATTGCGATTATGTATGGGATCATAGTTCTATGTATTTTATCCCTTACTTCCTAACACGCACTATTTACTTTCCAAAAGACATATATTCTATTTCCGGAATCCTTCCACACCGAGTAGAGGATGTGGATATTCTTATAGTTAAAAGACAAAACACTAGGTAGAGGGAGTATGAATGTATTGTTAGTCGATCGCACATTTTGATGCTTTGCATTACAAAATTTGTAATGATCTGGGTATTACAAAGACATGGAGATAGACTATATGTAATTAGACAATGTATTATAAGAACAATGAACATAATTCCTTCACAAAATAACATCAAGTCACTAGTTCCAAGAGTAACATTGAAATTTCTTTGTTAGCCTTGAAATTGTCCATCTCTCCATAGTAGTGACATACGACACTTACACAACTAAAAGAAATGATAAATTTTGAGAAAATATGGGGAAAGGGAGCTTTTCTATTTGTTCATTTAATATTACGTATTCAAAAAAATTTGGAAAACCTAATGTTCTAAACTGATTTGTATGCCTTATTTGTTTGTTATTTACCATTTTATATTCTCCTTCATAGCTATTTTATTTATATATATTTTGTCTTTATGCTCTATTATTTCAACATGTCTTTCTTATTTTATGCATCCCAATCTCATTTTTGTATGTCTTTTGTGCTTCCTTTTCATAATACTAATATCATGGATTCCCTCTTATTGTGATGGCTCATGAAAAATGTAGGCGATATAATGAATCTAATTAATAACTCAATTTCCATTTGGAGATAAATTATTATAAATATTTTTTGATTTGTTTCAATTTCCATACTTCATTGAATAATATTTTTAATTTGCAAGGATGGTGTAGACACAAAATTTATACACTTGAGTAAATTTCTAGGTACTAAAGCATACTAATGTATACAAGATTCTGAGCATTAAAACTAGTGGTTAAAAGCTCATTTTGGCTATATTATTGTTTTATCTCTTGAAATTTATCGGCTTTACACATCTTATGACTCACAAAGACTTGACTGATTTATCTTTTGATGAACTCGAACACTAGCGCCCAGCTAGGATAGAAGCACCCATGCACTCTCGCCGCTTTTGGGTGCTCCTTCCCTTCTTTATATATTCTTCTTACTTTTTGGGTCCTTTTTGAATTGTTGTCACCTTTTTAAACTTTGGGTCATCCTTTCAGTTGTCAATTACAAAATTCAAATAAGGGAATCATATATATACTTAGTTATTGCTCTCAAATAAGGGGCTAAACACTATAAGCATTATCTATCATCACATAAGCTTGCATCAAAGGCACAAGAGCACTATAAAGCATACATCTAGCACACTCATACAAGGTATAAGGGTTGTATCAATCTACATACACAACATAGGAGGGGAGTTCATTCTATTCCATCACACACATCTTGCATACTTTGGAGCAATCTAGATCTATCCCACTATCATTGTGCAACTTGCACAAGGGAAACCTAGGGCATCATTTCACACACAAACATGGAGAACTACATGGAGTATGATATGTAGTACAATTCTCGGTCGTAAGTTCACTCTTCGAGTGACCATCGAGGTCAGTCCGACTCCCATTCTGCATCTTCTTTATTAGATTTGATGTGGTTTATGGGCATGTGCAACTAGTTATCTATTTTGTAAGTTACAGGTACAACCAAAGTGATCTAAGAGAAAAACCAAAGCAATAAAGAGAGATCAATAATGAAGCTCCTATGAGCCAGAAAAGATAAGACTCCAAGCACCTGAGTGGACACATACGCCTGCATCACCACACTAGTACTGGGTGTTCCTATCCTCTAGTGGGTGTTTCTTTCCCTAATATTCCTAGGGTCTTGAACCCTCATCAATTCTATTTGACATTTTTTCCATCCTGTTCCAACAGATAATCAGTCTCAACCATTCCCAGACTACACAAAAACAACTAAGTCATCTTCCTCTCTCTCTTGTTTAGTGTTTTACATTATTAAATGCTTATTGCTTGTGTCTTACTTTCTGTACTTAATTAATTGAATATCATACACTACAATAGTTACTCTGAAATAAAGGTTTAATAGAATTTAGATTAAATCATTTGGTGAACCCCAACTCGTGATCGACCATTTGGATCCTTATTTTGTCTATTTTATCAAATTTATATTTTCCTAACCCCAAACCCTAATTGCCTTAGGGTTCATATTTTTCCTCTATTGTCTATCATACAACTTATTTGCATAGTTCTTCCTATGGTTTCATCCTTGGTCCTACCATTTGGGTCACTTTCGAGGGTCATTATTTCGTAGATTAACTTTTCTTGCATATCATGATCTCTAAAGTTCCTCAAGTCTCCCCGGCTTAATTACTTCAAAAGAACATAGATTGTAAATATGCTTTCAAAAATCCCTACACACAATTTGCTTCCCTCGTAATACGTCACCTTCACAAGTAAGTGTAATTTTCAATCGTATCTCCGAACCTCATATTAGGCCCGATAAGGAAACTAATCAATCTATCTTCGAGTCAATTCAAACTTTACACCTTCTTTTTCAAAATAAATTTCAAGCTATGGAAACTATGATTCAATCCTTCGCATCTTAAATCTAGCATCTCAAGGATGCTTCCATGCCCATGCTAGTTCATCTTCTACACCTCATCTTAATCTCATGTCTACTACATGTGCTCATACTAATAAGGTCAAGGTTTTACCACACTAAGCACCTCTCAAGTTAGATCGAAATGCTAGACAACACAACATTCTCTCTCGAGCTCTTCAATCACTAGTTGATCACCTTGCCATATACTAATTATTACCCTCCTTATTTTCTTACAAAATACAAATGTCACTCATTGAAATGTAAAATCATGCACTTGGGTACATTTCTCGGTTCTAAATACATACTAGCATTCATATGGTTCCTAAAAAAAAACTAGCAATTGATGAATGTCCTTGGCCCTTTTTCTATGTTTCTTCTTTCCTCTATGGTGTTAAACACCCTATAGCCCAATTGGTATTTTACGGATTTATCTTTTATATCTCTAGACACTAGTTCCCAATCAAATAGGAGCACCCAGTGTGCCTCGTCCCCTCTTGGCACCCTTGACCCTTTTCATGAGTAAGTGCACCAAGTTGGGGGGCCAAAAGGTAGACAAGAAAGTGAAAATGATCAAAACATGATCGTGTTATGTTCTCTTAAAACCAGAATTCACGAACCTAAAATGTGTACGCACTATAACATGCACACATTTCTAGTGCTATGAAATGTGTATGCGTTTTGAGATATATGAAGTTTAGGAGGGCCTGAAGGAGCCATATTTACTAAAATAAATTTAAAGTATAAGATTTCTTTTATTATTTCTTATAATTTAAATTTATTTTAGTAAATATAAGAAGTTAGGGTCACTCTGCACCTAATGAAAGTGGTCCTGTTACTCGCGCAGTTATAATACAGAAGATAGTTTTTCAAAATATAATTTGGTCAGTACTTACTCATTTTCAAAATTTCAGCAATGACCTAAAAACTTTCGTGCCATATATATTGTATTTGCTCATTGTTTTGTGAAAATATATAGTTGTTTTGTAGGTTTTTTTAGATCTAGATTGGATTTTGGCCCTACCATTGCTTGAATTGGTACTAATTTTGAAATTTGGTCCATAATTCACTTTAGTGACCACAAATCAGCTCTATGATGCTTGTCTACTTCTTAATAAAATGAGTCCTCACTTTGTAGATACAAGATTGCTCCCTGAATGAGATTCTTGTCCTATGGAAAAAATGAGGTGATTGTAATGTGCCTCCTCCTTAAGATTTGATCACACTACTAGGTGTTGAATGAGTTTTTACGAATAGTACCAAGTGAATTGCATCAAGTGAACTCAGATGATTGCTCATTCTTAGAAACATGGTGCTCCATATAAAGATCATACCTTCACCTTTCTTGGCTCTAAAATCATCCTTTCATAGAATAAAATTAAAGATTCTCATACATGTCTTTGCTCATATGTATCTCATGGAGATAAAAGATTCCTTAATACTTCACACATGATGGTCTTGGATACCTTAGTGGCATGACTAGCTCATTTTAGCTTGTTCTTTGGAGAGATTTGGGTACAATGACAGAGTCAGGATATGATTATCATCAAGTCACTCCTTGAGCTCCACATTCAACCTTTAAATATGATGAATCCTTCACAATTAAATTTATTGACCAGATGAAACTCTAGGGTGTAATCATGCTTATGGTACATAGACACCTTTTTTCTCAAGTCGCTCCTCATGGAAATGGGTTTCATCCTCTGGATAGGGGATGAATCCTTGAATAAAATTTGAGTATGAGTTACATGTTCTTGACCTCCATACTTCACTGTAACACTACAAATCAAAATTTATGATCAATGAAAATAATCTAAAAGTCTAACTATGCCTACAACTCAAAATTTAGGTCCTATTTCGTTTCGAACTTAGAGGGGAAGCTAGAGATTTTTGTAGTACCTAAAGAAATATTTAAGCCTTGAATCAATGTTGATTATTCCACCTTATAGATTATTCTAGTATCCTTCCAATTTCTTTTTTTTCATCCTAAGTCTTTCCAAAACTCCTGGAATCATCCAAAGAAGTTATCTTTTACCGTTTTAGCTTTCATTCCCTGCACCTGAAAACTCGGTCTTAAACATATTGTTCATGAATGAGATTTTAATTTCATAAAATTTCCTAAATTTACTTAGACATCATTAATTATCTCTAAAATCACCCTAAGATGCTTTATATATTCTCTAAAAACTTTTGAAGGGTGGTCAATTAGCTACAGAATGGCCAAAATGGCCTTTTTAGGCCTTCATAGGAAGTACTCTCTCATCAAAAGTAAATGAGTTGATCAATCACCTTAGACACTATTACCTACACATTGAAACACACTGAATGATCTTATTATGACTTTCCTTTGGGTTAGGGTTTATGATTTAGGGTTTAGGGTTTAGGGCTTAGGGTTCAGAGTTTAGGGTTTAGGGTTTAGTGTTTAGGGCTCATGGTTTAGGTTTTAGGGTTTAGGGTTTAGGGCTCAAGGTTTAGGTTTCATGGTTTATGGTTTATGATTTAGGGTTTAGGGCTCGGGGTTTTAGGTTTCATGGTTTATGGTTTATGGTTTATGGCTCACGGTTAAGGGTTTAGGATTTAAGGTCTAGGGTTTAGGGCTCGGTGTTCGGGGTTTATGTTTCATAGTTTAGGGTTTATTGTTTAGAATTTCAGGTTTAGGGTTTATTGTTTAGAATTTTGGGTTGAGGGTTTAAGGTTTACGATTTAGGGATTCAATGTTTAGGGTTTAGGGTTTAAGGTTTAGGTTTTAGGGCTTAGTATTTAGGGTTTGGGTTTTAGGGTTCAGGGTTTAGGGCTCGGGGCTCGGGGTTGAGGCTTTAGGGTTGAGGTTTTACAGCCTAAGGGTTTAGGGTTTAGGATTTAGTGATTAGGGTTTAGGTTTTTGGTCTCAAGGTTCGGGGTTTAGAGTTTAGGGCTCATGGTTCGGGTTTTAGGGTTTAGGGCTCAAGTTTAAGGGTTGAGGGTTTAGGGTTGAGGGTTTATGGATTAGGGTTTAAGGTTTAGGGTTTAGGGTTTAGGTTTGAGAGTTTAGGGTTTAGGGTTAAGGGTTTGGGCTTAGGGCATAGGGTTTAGGGCTTAAGGTTTATGTTTTAGGGCTTAGGGTTTAGGCTCACCCATTCACTCACCGTAATGTTATGTGTCTTACCCATTCTTATTAGTATTGACAGAGAGTATTCAATAGAAAAGGGTTCATTTGTTTCATATGAACATTCAAAGGAGTCATCACAATTTGTTGTCTTTCACTTTGTTGATATTTTGAAGGAGGGAAATGTCGATATCCAAGAACAATTTGGTACAAATAAATGTTTTTTACGCGCTTTTGAATAATTCTTTTAGTTAAGCCATCGAGAATGAGGGTTTTATTCAAGAACAGAGCTTGATATGTCCAAAGGCTTATGTAAGATGGAAATTTGAGAGGATTTATGAGGTTCAATTTTATTTTCCAAGATGCATTACTCCAATGTATGAAAATGTTTCTCCGTATGCAACAACGTTTTGATTCAAACACTCAATGATTCTGAACGTCAAATCTTGCCCACAGACCCCGTGTAGTCCTCAATCCTTGGATATAGGGAGACATCATTACTTGGCTTCTATTTATAACGATAAAGATATTTGTAAATTTGAGTTATGACCTCTAGATCTGTATGAATTTCAAGTTGTTTGGAAATCACATCACACCCTTCACTACACTTGATGACTACACCTATCTTTTTGAAGGAATTTTTGAAAGAATCCATGGGTTAATCATAGAATGAATTATCAATAAATAGAAGGTCACTAAGTCATAGGCTAGCTGAATCCCATTCTAAACTAAACAAGAAATATTTAGTAGGTGATTGATAACCTTTTTGTTCTTAGCCATTCCCCTATTGCTATACTTATTTTTAACACTTCAGGAAGTTATGTCAAATTTTCTATCCATTCTAGTAGTAGAAGAGCCTTCTCTTTCTCCAGAGGAGAGGATACAACAAGAAATTTGGTTATGATCCTACATCTCCACATTGGTCTATTCTCTATGTTTCTTCCATTTCCTTTGAGATTAATTTTTGTGTTGCGATGATTATTTTTTCCAGCTTCCAATGGGTCATCCTAGCTTTCATAATTCCATATATGTAAATATGAGAAATGTGAAATTTGTTTCAAGAGTGTGAAGAGATTGACATTAAAGAGCACAAGTATATTTGGGGAGAAACAGTTTTGGCAGAGATGTGTAATATGCATTGCACTGAAGGCGCAAGGTAGATGTCTTATCCATTTAGTTACTTGTCCCACCTCTCATAAACAAGGTAGTTGTATGAAAGTACACTCAATGATGGTTCTAGGCATGAGACTAGGAAATATTGATGAAATATGTTTGGGGTTTAGGGTTTAGAGATCATGGTTCGGGTTTAAGGTTTAGGGTTTAGGGTTCAAGGTTCGGGTTAATGGTTTAGGATGTAGGGTTTAGGTTTAGATTTTAGGGTTTATGGTTAGGGTTTAGGGATTAAGGTTAAAGGTTTAGGTTTTAGTGTTTAGGTTTTAGGGTTAATGATTTAGTGTTTAGGGTTTAGGTTTTAGGGTTCAAGGTTTAGGATTTAGCATTTAGGGATTAGGGTTTATGGTTTAGGGATTAGGGGTCGGGGTTTAGGGTTTAGGGCTTAGGGTACATGATTTAGGGTTTAGGGTTTAGATTTTAGGTCTCGGAGATCGGGGTGTAGGTTTTAAGGATTAGGGTTTAGGGTTTAGGGTTTAGATTTTAGGTCTCGGAGATCGGGGTGTAGGTTTTAAGGATTAGGGTTTAGAGTTTAGGGTTTAGGGCGTAGGGTTCATGGTTCAAAGTTTGAGATTTGAAGTTACGGGTTTAAGGTTTAGGGTTTAGATTTTGGGCTCTGGATTTAGGGTTTAGGGTTTAGGGTTCAAGACTCGGGGTTCAAGGTTTATGGTTTAGGGTTTAGGGTTCACGATTTAGTGTTTAGGGTTTAGGGTTCACGATTTAGTGTTTATGGTTCAAGGTTTATGGTATAGGGTTTAGAATTCATGATTTAGTGTTTAGGGTTTAGGATTTAGTGTTTAAAGTTTAAAGTTTAGGGTTTAGGGCTCAGGGTCATGGGTTTAGTGTTTAGGGTTTAAGTTTTAGGTCTCAGAGTTCGGGTTTAGTGTTTAGGGCTTAGGGTTTAGGGTTTAGGGTTTAGGGCTCATGGTTTAGAGTTTAGGATTTAGTGTTTAGGGTTTAGGGTTTAGGGGTCAGGGTCTAGGGTTTAGGATTTAGTTTTTATGGTTTAGGGTTTAACATTGAGGGCTCATGGTTCATGGTGTAGGGTTTAGGGCTTAGGATTTAGGGCATAAGGATTAGGGTTCGGGGTTTATGATTCATGGGTAAGGGTCGAATGTTTAAGGTTCAGGGCTTAAGGCTTAGGGTTTAGAGTTTAGGGTTTACATTTTAGGGTTTAGGGCTCATATTTTAGGGTTTAAGGTTTATGGTTTAGGGTAAAGGGATCAAGGTTTAGGGTTTATAGTTTAGGTTTAGGGCCTATAGTTTAGGGTTTCGGGTTTCATTGTAGAATTTAAATGCTAAAATCTTTAGGTTTGAATGTTGAAATATTGAAAATTACCGATGTACTCGACCAAATCATACTATAAAAAATTGTCTCCTAAACTTCGAATCATGGAGTTGTGAAACTAGTTCCATAAGGTGCAAAGTGACCCTAATTTCTTATATTTACTAAAATAAATTTAAAGTATAAGTATTTATTATACTTAAAAATTTATTTTTGTAAATAAAAACATGCTAAAAGCATATGTAATGTTTATAATATGAAGAACGCGTATGCGTTTGTGTTTTTAATTTTTTTCGAGGCATGCCTCAAGGCTTGGATCTGGGTTGGATCTCCAAGCCTGAGGCATGGACTGACAAACATAACAAACAACATGTTTTTGTAAAAAAATGTTAAAATGTCACTTTATCCGTCATAAATCAAATTAAAATGATCGATTCGTTTAATAAAAATATGACTACGATGTAGAGCAAACTTTCTTCTTTCTAAAAATATAATTTTTCAAATTTTTTGACTAATATAAGGTTTCCATATTATTTATTTTCTAACTATGCCTTTTTGTAGCTATTTTTTGAAGTTTAAACATGTCTATCTTTTGTCGTGTATCTTTTTTTTGGCTCATCGAAATTGAAAAAAAATTATACTAGCCCAAACTAGGCCTAATTTTATACATATTAAAAAAACTAAATTTTGATATTTTTTGAGGTAGTTAGGGGGCACGTTAGAGCTCATTATGTTTCAAAATTTAAAATTTTTGATGAAGGAATGTTTGAGCTTTGTTATGTTTCAAAATTATGAGGATGAGATTGGGTCATATATAAGACTGGATCGGGGGATATATGAGGTCCGCATTTTATTGTTCCCTTTGTCCCCTTAGGAAAGGGACAAGAGGGGTAGACAAATGTGCCCTCATGTGGTGATGACAAGTGGTGAGGTATGATTTGATGAGGAGGGAGCTAGGAAAGACTTGTTTAAGCACTTTGTGAAGCCGCTTATCTCAGGTCATATGAGGAACCTAGAAGAAAAATTGGGTTCCCGTGCATTTTCTTGTCCCCTCTATCCCCTTAGGATAGGGACAAGAGGGACACAAAAATTTGCCTCAACTTGGAGGTGACAAGTGTCCTCTTGCAAAATTGACTAACTGTGAGAGCATACATGCGAGAGAAAACAACTTGAAGACGAGGTTGTTGGAGCTCCGCGAGGTATTTTATGATGAAACCTTATATTATTTTGACTCCCAAGAGCCTTCCTAATACAATGTGATGTGTCTCAAGTTCCAAAATTTTCTCCTAACACCCTGAAATTGCTCCTTTTTTCTCGGGACAACGGGGTGTGTCTGCATAGTTTGAGTTTCCCTGAGAGATAATTGAGTCTTGTAAAATATTTGAAAATTACATCATGTAGATAATTCTCCTAGCTTTCAAATTACTACTTGTTTGACTCTTAACTCCTTACGGAGCTCTAGAATAATCTGCATAAGAAGATCCAATTTTGACCGCCCACTCCTTACGCCTTAGAAAACATGATGTTGCTAAGTCTATCCCTAAACCTTCAAAAATTCCTAAAATTCCCTAAATAAGTTCCAATAGATATTCAATACCACATCTACATGAGTTTGATCCTTTCTTTCCATCCCGGAGGATGCACACGAGTCCTAAGAAGATCAAAATTGGCCTTTCTAGCCTGTTGAGAAACTAGCCATTGGAAACATTTCACTGAATGGAATTATTGCCTGTCTTATCATTTCAAACACATGTACTTTATTTTTTATCATCTTGGAAGTACCTCCAAGGTCAAAATGGACATGACACAACTGACAAGTTGACCAGGAAGGGGTATGGGAAGACTCGATAACAAATTTTTCAAGTTTGGCTTAGTTTTCATGCTTGAAAGTTTGAAATTTTTATGCAACACATTTGCATGATAACACACACACACACACGCACACGCAAACACACACACAAAGACATACATATAAAAGAGATGAGGGACGAGTGTTCTTGATTAATTGGATTGGCCTTGCTTAGGCTAGTGAAATCCGAAATGGCAAGGGACAAGATAATTGGTTGAGTTGGAGTTGCATATATCCCAGAAATATTGGTTAACAAACTTTAGGGTTGGGTTGATGGATATATAGGGAGGAGTGGGGGCGCGTCCAGGGACCTCCCCCTCCGCAGAATAGAAAGTGTGCATTTGTTGATCGACAAATCGCTCGAGTGGTTCGCTTCATTCTGCTCTCGTGTGTGTGTGTGTGTGTGTGTGTGTGTGTGTGTGTGTGTGTGTGTGTGTGTGTGTGTGTGTGTGTGTGTGTGTGTGTGTGTGTGTGTGTGTTGTACACCCTCTCCAGTAGTAGAATGTGTGCATTCGTTGATCGAAAAATTGCACGGATGGCCCATTTCATTCGCTCTCATGTGTGTGTGGGTGTTGCACGCACACACAAAAACACAAACACAAAGCAACATGATTAAATAAAAGTTAAAGTAAATACAAAAACCGTTGTAGGGATAGATACATTCTTGCATCAATAAATCAAAGCAACATGATTAACCTATATTATCACAACCACTTGAACACAAACATCGTGTCTAGCTAGGTTTGAACACAAGCCATCACCAAAGCAATTGTACCACCTACCACTAAAAATGCCAATAAAATAATTTAATGACTAGAAATATGCCCTAAACTATTGATAATGATTGAGAAAGACAATAAAAATGTAGGGTTTCAGATTGGAAGCTGAGCCAACTAGGACAAGAAGCTTAGTTGTGGAAACTCCTGCATGCAACGCCATGGCATCACGAAAATATCAAAGCTTTAAATATGCAAAACAATCATGTCATTGAAGAAGATGAAGATCATGCTCGACTATAAATGTCAGTATGGCATAACCAACTAGGTCTCTTAGAGATGTGCTATATGGAACCGCCCATCAAGTGACAAAGGAACGACTCCTTCTACACGCTTAATGAGATCTTGAAGAAGTACCTTCCGCATAGTGCTCCTAAAACAACACAACATTCCAAGGTAGAGAAGCCATACCTAAAATCAAACCCTTATTCTCCTGAGGAGAATGCTCATAATTTCATTGAAAGCAGTCTACGAATTTGCAAAGATGAAAAATAAATTTCTTGGACGCCCCCAGAAGGCCTTAAACAACCAGGACAAACCGTGGATGTGAAAACAACAGCAAGAAAGGTGGTTTCTGCGGCTTGGTTTGGGGGGATGTGACATGGATGGTTCACGTTGGACGTCAACGACCATCCATGTTCAATCACGAATGTCTATTGACTGTCGCGTGTAGGAGGTAGTCGGGAATCGGGATTTTCCAATTGGGAAAACTCCTTCAACTAAAAATAAACACGCAACTCACGATTGGTTACATGCTTTTTAATTAAAGTGTACTTATTAGCTTACACCAATTATTTCATTCATTATATCTCCGACGCAAACTCCAAAACCACAATTTAGAAAAGAATTATGAACTCAAATTATGGGGCTTCGAGTTAGCCACAGGCCGTGGCCAATAATTATTTACCCTTCTCTCTTCTACGTCTATTTCCGAGACGAACACCACCAACGTCAACTCAACAGTGCAACCCATTGCCTTGGGTTTGAGGTTATTTACCGTCTGTTTTCTCAAAACACAGCTCCATCTACTGAGTGAAGGTGAAATCGATATTATTCCCAATTCCTTTCCTGGCAGCAGTTGCACCAAATTCCCTAAGAAGAAGCCCCTCCGCGGGTGCGGGTGTGTATGCCAGCATGTTGGTGATGCGTTTGTACGCACCTAGCCATTTGGCTTGAGCGTGACGATTCTTCCTCTATAGGGGGATGCATTCTTTTTGCTTTCAACATTTACTTCGCCGCGTCAGACATGATTATCTTCAATGGAGCTTATCCACCCTTCCCACAAACAACTTGGGCATAAGCTCTACCAGGGTTGCATATTGCACTGTCGGGTGCGCTATCACAAATTACTCACTGAAATCGATGTGTACCAACATGTGATTGTTGCTCTTGGCCTCCATAACTCGACAGCCTTCTCAACTAAATATAGCTTGTGAATCTTTACAAATTTCCCTTTCCCTTTTGTGGCCCTGGGTCTGGGCAGATAGCTCGACTTTTTCTGTAGCCATATCTAAAGCGTTGTTTACATCTCTAAACAACATCACTTGCAATTTGGTCCTCGAACTTGAATCACACTACACATTCACGGGAGTCTACATCGGGTTTGACAATCATTGAGAGGACTTGGGAAGCGTAACAAAAACATGTCCTGACCTGAAACACATGGACGACCTGCGTTAAACCATTGGTAGATGTAAATATTGTAGATATAAATGTAATGTGTTGTTTGGTGGGTAGATGTAAATATTGTAGATATAGATAGAAACAATGGATACATAAAAATAAATCATGTGCTCAAGAAAGTTATGGGAACATGCAAGCATATGGAGATATGCAGAACTTAGGCCTTTTGCTTGATTTGTCCTACAATACGATTATGAACCTTTTCTTTTTCCTAGTGAGTTTAAAATAATGTATGATGTCACAAAAAGGATGAACTATTGTATCATTTCCATTGTCGCCCCATCCCCAACATATGTTGCACAAACTTGTCTATGCCCGTCCAATATCAAGAAATTGTAAGATCTGTGAGGTGGCATATCTGGTTGCATGTTATGTTACTCGTATAAGGGTAAGGGTGTCATTCATTGTATCATTTGTAAAATCTCTCTCTCTCTCTCTCTCTCTCTCTATCTTGGTTCTCTCTCACACACACATGTACACACAGACACACACACACATGTTTGTTTTCAAAACAATATTACCAAGGAAAGATATAATGGCCCTACATGTACATATAGTAGTCCTATATTAATAAAAATATTGTTTTCCGAATTGATATAAGTCTATATGATCAGATATTGTTTGTTGATAATTCCCAATTTGGTCTCTCCATCACATGCCTACCTTTTCCACTTTGTTCGATCACTAAACTGCAGTCACATTTCATATAGCCCATCGAACAAAGTTTTTAATAACGCCGCATTTATTCACGCAAATGGCATTATCGACAACTCGTATACTTTCAACTGCACAACTCCATTTCTTCCTTTACTACTCCACTACACATTTGATTCATCCAACAATTCCCTTTTGGTGTGCCCATCGCACTGCTCATATGCAATTGCTAGTGTATAAACAATGAAATAAGGGAGAACCGTATTTGTATTGCTGGGTTGTACTTTTAATTTAAAAAATTGACTGTTAATATTGTATGTAATTATTAAAAGACAAATTGATACCTCATGATTATTATTGACGACCTGTCTTTTATCTATGTTTTCTATTCACATTCTTTCAGGAAAAAAAAATGCCAACCTATATCATATTTTTCTCTGATTAGGTAAGAGTGAATAAAAATATAGTCAAAAGGCATTTTCAATGAAAATATTTGGCTTATATAAACATCCATCTATAGTCTGGTTGCCTTCATGCTCAGACTGTTGGTATGTTTATGGTTCGGCAGGCCTTCTTTACTAAGAAATAGTAAGTTTTTAAAAGGCCACAAGAATGACTTATTATTTTCAAAGATCACGTGTGTTGCTGCCCAGGTTTGAACTGGGGACCTTCAGTGTGTTAGACTGACGTGATAACCGACTACACCACAGCAACATATGGTTAAGCACTCTTTCAAAAGATACAGACATCACAAGTTCAAAATTAACAAATACAATTCTAGATTTGATTGTACTCACGTGATTACAAGTCAGACGCATTTGACTAAATACAACTGCTGTCATATTATTTTCAAAATGCATACACACGTGGGAAGAAACAATTGTCGACCACAGGCAGCTGTGGAAATGCAATCTGGTTGGTTTTTAGCTTATTTTATCCATTAAACCGCTAGAACTGAATAAGTTTTGAACATGTACAATTAACGTGCCGGGATAGCTCAGTTGGGAGAGCGTCAGACTGAAGATCTGAAGGTCGCGTGTTCGATCCACGCTCACCGCATTAAAACTGATATTAAATACTCTATGTTTAGGAGGAGCACCACCTCCAACATCATCTGAATTATTGGAGGAATGAATGTACTTTGTATTGAGTTTTCACCATCACCTCTTTAGGAGTAGGTAGATCTTTTCCCCATTCACGACATTATTCTCCTAATAAAAGCAATCGTAGTGGTGGAGGTAGCATGGGGTGGATGGGAAGCTCTTCTCGGGAAAACTTCCCCCATTTTACTCTTGCACTCTTACGATTTTGCTATCTACGTAGGCTAAGGAAACTAAAGAAAACCAACAAATTATTGGGTGGGATCCCATACCTGACATTGCAGTAAGAACCGATGGTTGGGGCCGGGTCGGGAGTGGGCAGGGGAGGAACAAGGGGGGATGCCAAACAACACCTCCTTTGCCTCCTCTTACATCCAATATTGAGGCACTATTGCTTGCCTATTATCTTGTTGTTTGTGTGGTTGATATTCCTTGGGTATATTCTCCTTAGATCACTCTTTTGATTAGAAATTAAACTTTTATTAGTTATTTATTATTATTATTATTATTGGTAAACACTTATTTGTGGGGGGTCATACCCTAACAACAAGAAGGTTCAAAAACTAGATTTACAAAGAAACATCAATGGTTTTTTAACAAGTGGGGACCACACCCCGGAGCAAAAGGGCCTAAAAGCCAAATATAGCAAGTTAAGAACAAAAGCAGGGAGCATCCTACCAAA
This sequence comes from Taxus wallichiana var. yunnanensis, assembly GCA_018340775.1. Taxonomy (NCBI): domain Eukaryota; kingdom Viridiplantae; phylum Streptophyta; class Pinopsida; order Cupressales; family Taxaceae; genus Taxus; species Taxus wallichiana. The sequence goes on along the minus strand of CM031244.1, from coordinate 538,135,586 downwards.
AGAAGCATGAAAACAACAACAATGTAGCACCACATCAGATCCAAAACCGCATGAAACCAGAAAACATAGGAGAAACAAATATCTTCAAAGAATCATTCCTTGTCTAAACTGATGGTGGGTTTTAGTTTGGTGTGTCCTTTCTTTCTTTGGTCCACCACCATTCACTCCTCGTTACCTTCTTTCGCAAAGACCGAAGAACAACTTCAAGAGTCTTGATAGGAATGTGACCTTGAGCAATGAGGAGCGTAATCCATCGTAGATTCAACAATGACCTCTTAGTTAGTGGAATCTGTGCTATCCCAATAGAGTTGAGAGGATTAGAAAGTGGGTTTTGTGGCTCCTTCTCTGGATGGTTCGGGAATTCTTCATTGGTAGGGGAGTGTCTTCCTTTGATGGGCTCTCCTCAACCGGATCTGAATGAGGACTGATTGTGAGATGTTTAGAAAGAGAGTCCTTCCATAATGTCGGTTTTTATCTTCGCTTGCATTTGGAGTGCTCGTAGTCATCCGAAAGATGCCTTGTTTGAAAGCATCGCCGAAATCTAAAGCCTAAACCCTCATAGTCATTCCTCTGCAACCAATGTCTATATAAACTTGTATTAGTTTTATACATGTAATTATGACATATCTTTTTTATGTTTTGGGATTTGATGAAATTAAAATCTTAATAAAAGGATAGATCAAATGAATATAAAAATAACAAGTAAGATTGACCATGAAAGAACTAAAGAAGTATAATCAATAGTGAAATAGGAGTTACTTAGGTTGTATTAAAAGATCTAGGTTGATTATGGTTTGGAAATTGGGTGGAATAGGTTAGATTGAATAAGCTTTTCGGAAAAATGGAATCTAAAACTCTCTCAAACAGGACCACCTTGATAAGGAGGACCACATGGGCGCTAGTGTCTTGGGAACAACTTTGAATATGATCTTCTCAAGGTGTGAACTTGTAATTCCCCATTCAACGTTTACCCCAGTTGCTTACCGTGGAATGGATGTGTGTTCCCCGTTGACCATTGTTTGACTTCGACCTTGTCACAGTGAAGGATTAACATCCTTCCTCTCCGTTTACATCCCCATGTCATTGTCGATGCCTCTAGTTGTGGGCCTTGTAGCGTCCTTTGTGATCATTCCATTAAGGGAAAATTGTGTTCTCGAATTGTCAAGCTTGACTGTCAGTCATTGTTAATATGATTAATAATTAGTTTTAAGTTGTAAAAATAATAATAATCATGATAATAATAATGTTATTATTTTAATTATCGATTGGTGATTATTTTTCTTATTATTATTTTTATTGTCAAATGTTATCGATATTAATATACATTATATTATGTTATTTTATTGTATCTTTTGTCGCTCCCATAGAATGTGTGTCGGTTCGTGCAATAAAGGAGGATCTTGTGTTGTTGTGGCACCATGGTTGATTGTTGTTTAGTGGTTGTTTTCTAAACTTCAATGACAGCTTCCCCGCACCCCCCGGCTCCACACATGCTTTGAAATTAATGGCAAATTTATTGGTAAACTTTGTGGAGATATTTCACCCACCGACCTGCCATTCTTTATGGAAAATTATCCTTCCTGTTTGGCATGTGATATTTTTTGGATTCCTTTTCTCCTTTGTCTCCTGGCAAGGGGATGCGTGGAGATGCTTTGGGAAGTGGGATGCCTACCCTTCCTTTAATTTTTCTTTATGACCATTTAATTGCATGCTTGGCGTGGATTGTGGGGGTTCTTTATTTTATTATGTAGAGCCTTGTCTAGTAGAAGATGAGATATTGGGTCTGATTACCTTCTCCTTGATGCTCAGGTGGATGTCCTTTCATGTTCCAAAGTTTTATTTCCTTTGGCTGCATGTATTTTTGGCATGGGTGATTTGAGCAGGCCATTTTGTAGATCCCCGTTTGTACATATCCTACTGAAGGCGTTTCCTTGAGATCATTTCTCTTTGAGGCTTTTTGTAAGGTAGTTCACCTGCCTCGTATATACCTCCACATTGCATTCTTAGCTCTTGAGCTTCTTGTGACTTCATCTTGTATAATCCATTTCCTTTGTGCTTGGGTGGATGCCCATTCCTATTTGAAAGATCCTTTTTGTCTCTAGCTGTGTACATTCTAGTAAGGTGAAATGAGCCTATGGGACACCCGATTGGTCATGATTTATGCTTCTTATTGTTTTTTTTTCAGTTGGTTACTTAGTTATCATGTTTTCCTCATTTCCCTTGTTATTTATCTATTTCATATTTTACTAATGCATTTGTGATTGGGTTAGAGTTGGTGCTTGTGTTTTGAGTGAAGGCTTGGATGTCATATTATCCACTATACTTTTCCTTGAAAACTCATACTTGTTTCGGGTTGGGTTTTGTGCCTTCAACTACATTTTATGAGATCAAAATCACCTTTTTCCTTTGGTAAGTTTATTCTTTCTCTTAGGGCTATGATGGCTAGCTTATATGAACTGATTATGTTTTTTTACCAGCTGTGTTCACCATTCTTAAAGAATTTTCTCTATTCTAGTATGGATTTGCGTAGATCTCCTCTCTTCCCTTATTTTTCTTTTTTTTTTTTTTTCCATCTCAAACTCTTTTCCTTAACCTGAGGGCTAGTGGATGACTGGTCACTTCTCGTTTTGTCTTCCAATCATTACCTAAAAATTATCCAAAGGCTGCATTTTTTTGTTTTGTTTGTTTTTGTGTGTTTTTATTGCAATCTTATAAATCCTTTCAGGAAGATGCAGCTCATGGATTTGGAGCTCCCTGCCTATGCTAACGTGGGAGTGAGTAGAGTTTTAGCACCAACTATTTTGTGGATGAGATTCGAACTGAGGAAGGATGTTGTAAGACCTGTGAGGTGTCTGTGCTACTTGTAGAAGCTAGAGAATCATTCAAGATAAACCTACCTTTGCTACAATTTCTAAAATTTAAAAATATCATGAAATAGAACTTTCTTTTCCCCGAATTTGGTTTGTCAATGTTGCTTTGTGGTGGGTTTGTTCGCCTGCGAAAAATATCCCTTTCCCCTTGTAATTTTTTTCTTGTTTTGGTTGTAATTGTTGTCAGTGTTAAAGTGAATAGCATAGATCTATTTTCTTTCTTCCTCCTGCGTTGGTTGTTGTGTTTTCTTGCCAAAGTAAACGACCTCCTACCATCATTAACCGCATTTCGTATTTGAGTAACAAGGTTAGTAAGCCAATTATAGCTAGTAAATGTTGTGGTGAAAGAAAACTTGATGTATCCTTAAACCTCTTGCTCTTCATATGAGCTTACTATCTAGATTTGATTTTCTTTTGGGTATGTTGAGCACTATTCCCACAGGTTATGACAACCTAGCTTTAGTGAAACAACCACTAGATTGAACCCGATCCGGGTTGATTATAGTTTTATGGGCACTTAGTCACCCTTTCGAGCTATGGCAACAAATTTCATAATGTTAGTTGTTTCCTTTGGTGTTTCCCAACCATGGAGTGGTGTGGTTGTCGAGGTTTGTTGGACCTCCATGTTCTCTTTTCTTGGACTAGGTAAGTGGCCCCTTCGATATCCAATCAATCCCGTAGGTTTACAAAACTTTACGTGTGGTTGACTACAAGTGGTTAAAATTATGTACGAAGGGAGTATCATGGCTAAGGTACCCGATTGCTTAGTCATTTTGCACCTTGGTTATTCCTATATAATTGATTAGGATACTAGACATTTACCCAATTTCTTGATGATCATCGGTGTAGGTCCAGATGTTTAAGTTTTTCCTTAAGGGGCACTTTGACCGTCCCTTATGAAGCTTGTACCGCAACTTAATTCTTGGCACCGAGATTTGAAGTTACATATGTGCATTTATGGATAGTACTATTTTATTATTAAACTACCTTGGCCTAGTTCTATACGTGATGACTATTGGTGGTATACATATTTGTTCATCTCGCTGATTTTGTTGGAAATTGATAATAATTTTTATTGACAATTGGATGATTCATGTATATTGAAATCTGGTTGACTTATGATAGAACTGTTAAGATTATTAGAGACATTTGGGGGTAATTATATTTATAGATGTGTTGTTGATTTATGATGGAAATTGTTGTTGAGATAATGGTATTTGGTGATTCATGAAAATGCGTTTTATTTTATTAAAAGAGTTGTTTGATTATGGTAATGAGGGTTGTTTTAAAAAGGAACTTGTGATGGAAAGGAGTGATCCATTTTATTTTAAATAGAAACTTTAAATTTTTGAGAAAGATTGTAAATCCATAGTGTTACAAAATTTGGATGGATGTTTAGAGTGCTAGCTTGTATATCAAAACTCTTCTTTACACTCGACATGTTATTTCTAACTCTTTAGGCCTATGGTGTTACTTGTTTGATGGTTAAACTTTCATTGTTTTTGAAACAATGCTCATAAATGAGGTATACAAATTTCTTCTTAGATTGGCATGGTGGAGATTTTATTATAACTTAAGGTGTTGGTAGTGTGTAGAGCTTCGATCCAATTCTTGAAATAGAATGTTTCCTTTCATGATATTGTTAGATATTAGCTTATTGTGCTCTGTGTAGTCTTATCTTGCTCGCTTCTCATGAACCGACTCGGGTAATAATTGTTGCGAGATGACTTATGCGAGTAGATAAGTGAATGACTTGTAGAATATTGCATCAAACTTGGTTATGAAATTCTTTTGTATGAATACTTTTGTCATAAAACTCTGGTATGTGTTATGTGGGGAATTTAAAGGAAAACTAGTGTCTTAGTATTATGTGTTGTGGAGTAATGTTGTCATGACTATTGGAAACTTTGGCTTGTTTTGTTTTCATGGAAAATATAAAAGTTGATTACCACACGGATATGGGTGATTCTAATGTATTATAGAAATTCTAATAATTGTACAAAGATGGCATGACCAATATTATTCTCTCTTGGTCCCTAATCATGGTTCCATAGAGTTGGTTGTCCCTTTGGGTTGTGTTGGAAAAAATTGATGTATCCTTGTATAGTTTCACAAATGAGTAATAGTAAAATTTGCTCTTGAGATAAAATGTTTAGTTGTAAACCCTTCTAAGACATATTAACAATGTGATTCTAAGCATAATAAATGGTTGAATGATCCTTATAAAATTTAACATAAAATATATACATGCGAATAAATTAATGTAGATGTAAGCTCCTTGACAACTTTGGGTCCTTAGTGTCGAGGAATGATGAAGATCTGGAGGGAATCCATGAGCATCAAAATGTTGCACTCAACTGCAAAATGGTGCAACTTCAAGATCCAAGCAAGAACTCACCCATGGGAGCAATGTGCATGCATTAAGGGAAACATGGCTCAAAACCCATACTCCATTCCATTCCATTGCTCAAGATGAAAGGTGTACATATAGTAGTGGGGTGTGTAACTCCCCACAAATGTAGCCGTCAAGAGGTGGGAGTTACATTCTAGAATATAGCCGGTCAAATGTAACTCCTATGACGCTCTATGACGCGTGTAAGGCCATAATGACACCCTAGGACACCTAAGCATGGTGAATCACCTATGTGGAGGAATCCCATGTACTTAAAATATATACATGGTAAATATCCTACACCAACACCCCCCTGAAGCATAGCTTAGGTGGACACATAGATGAAAACAAGGAGAAGTGGGTCCCGACAACAAGCCGGATGAGGTACCCACATACAAGAAACTCTCGAAAAGTGGAGTAAAAGGAGAAAACCCAATGGGAAAAACTCCCCCAAAAGAGAGACAAGTCCACTCTCTAATCTAAGAAAGATGCCAAAGATGGGTCGGCCATAGGCACGAGCCTATAAAGGTACCCATGTACACGAGAAAAAATCTCTTAGAAAGAAGAAGAAGAGAGAAGAAGAGGGAGACATGAGGAATGCAAAAGATGCCATGTATGGATCTAAACTCTACATCTCTAAGAGGTCTCCCGAAGAATGTCGATGAAAATATCCTCTAACTCTGGACTAAGAAGAGCCACACACATTGAACTATGTGCCTTCCCTTAGGAAAGACAAAAATGACGTGTTGGAAGTCCACCCACTCCATGCGAAGGAAACTAAAGGTAGTGGAACAAAGAACTCTGAGTATGGTCCACAAAAGTGTGACATAGGTCTAGCAAGTGAGTGCAAAGGAACCGAAGGTAATGTCACGAGTGTAGAATTATCAAAGTGTGAAGAGTGAACACCCGCAGAAAGGATGTCCAAGTGATGTGAAGGTAACAGAACCCCCACAATAGAAAGGGGGTCCATAAGCAAGGGCGGATCAATAAAGGTCTCTGGAAAAGTGGAAGTGGTAAGATTCCCAAAAGGGGCACTCCCAACAATGGAGATGATGAAATCCTCTGAAATACCTGTAGATGGATGAGGAACCTATAATACATCACAAGTTTACTTTGTGAAAAGATGACTAAGGTTAGGCAGATACTCGTCCCAATGAGGGGGCTCAACAAATAGAATAGCGATGTCAGATAGGTATGAGTCATCCAATGAAGGTAGAGGAGTGAAAGGGGCCTCACACACTAGAAATGGAAAGGAGGCTAGTGTAATGACTATATGAGGATGAGTAGGAGACTACTCGATATTTGATGAGATGTGGGAAGTGTGAACACTCTCTAGAATAGTGAGAGAAGGAGGAGAGAAGTCCTCTGTAGTACTCTTGACATCGAACTGGGTGCACAATCCTTGTCATCATAAGTGGAACTAAGTGAGTCTGTGTTAGTGGAACTACCATCACATGAAGAAGAGGAGACAACTCGACCAACAACATCAACAATGGTGGCAAGTATGGAAAGGGTCTCCATAGAGGGACTAAAGAATGCTCTAGACACGGTGGGGAGGATCTGAGTCTGCCACATGAAACCAGAGAGATCGAGAGACATGCATCATCATGAGACCAAAAACATGGTCATAAGTGTCAAGAAAGTCCTCTAGAAGATGATGATCAGTGGGTGCAGGAACTGGCCCAAGTAAGAAGGGTGAAAGACCCTCGTGGGTGAAGTAATGTTCCATGGAAGCACGCCAAGCTGAATAGTTCCCTCTCTTGGTAAGAAGTGGCGGAGGCTATAAAGTGATCCTACAACACTCAAGTTTGGAAAGAGCACTCTCCATGATGTAGAATCAAAAGTGCAAGGTGCACAAAAGCAAGACGTCAGACTTGGCCAATAATGCGTCTGTGTGTAAAAACCCAAGAGTACTAGTGACCCCCAAAATGTGGCACTTTATAAAGTAGTGTGTTTACAAAATTAACAATGTCATCACATAATGTGTGAAAAATCATGTAACTTTGACTAAAGAAGCGCTCAAAACCGAGTAGCGAGTCAAAAGTTATAGCAAGAAAATGATTCCCATGAATCGATGGAAAATGCCAATAAGCCCTGCAAACGGATTAAAAAAGTGCCCGAAATGGGTGCAAAGGGTGTCGTGTGGGTACTCATTAGAAATGACATCAAATTTTAGGTAGGGTTTGTTTTTCTTATGAGGGGGATTAGCCTCCTACCAACCCCGGACCTCGCCCTCCATCTTCGACACACGAATGAAGGACATTAAAACAAGCAAAATAGATCCAAAAAATTTACAATGCCAAAATAAATGTTTTTCACCTTAAAACATTAAAAAGGGTTGTTTTCACCTCCAAAAAATACTAAAAGGGAAATCGAGCTAGTGGTTCAAGGCATTATGACCGAGCTAACTCTGCTGCGAGCTAGGAGGTGGTTGTTGACTGAGCCAGGGTTGTATTACACAAAATTTCCACGGTCTAGTAGAAATCCCACAAGAAGTCGAGTGGTGCACATAGAAAAACACAACGCAGGAGTCAAAGGAGTGACTCAAGGCCAAGCTGTATGGTAAGACCAAGCCGATTGTGCTTGCAAATTCCATTGAGTCAAAGTGGTAGGTGAACTGTCGAGTTGTGCACGAAGGTGAAACCACGTGTCAAGGTTTCGAGTTAGGGTGTTACTGCTAATGAAAACTGGTGCCATGAGTTGAATGTTGTAACCAACTTGCCATGCAGAGCCCACGTGCCTGGAGATCCCAACGCAGGTTTGTGTAACATCTCAGGTAGAGGAACTTGGCAAATTTCATCCCAAAGTAACGTTGCAAGATTCATGTGTCAACATCCACACTAGTGAGCTCAGGAAACTAAGGATGCATAGTCGGGAGAGCATGTTCAAACACAGGGGCAGAGTCCAAATTCAAGAAAGAGCACGTTCAAGCAAGGATCCATAGGTTCAGAGACCATGAGAGCTCAGACAATGCATGAAGGAGACAACCAATGCAAGTGTAGAAGTCCATTTAATGCATAGACAACATAGTCAAACTAAGGACAAGAAACTACACTTGTGCGTGCATCAAAGACCGCCACAACAAAGCAACAAGTTTGGAACACGAGCCACAAGTAAAAAAATGAGTTAGCAATGTAAGAGCACGAGTCGACGTCTAATGGCCAAGGTGCCACGAGCAACAAAGCCAAATTATAGAGTGTTGAATCAAGGAAAAAGGTGAATCTTGTTCAAACAAGGTAAAGGAACATGGTAGTGGAGAATCACGAGCCAACGTGAATGCAAAGGCCCCCACTCAAGCAAAGACAACATAGTCTGAGTAGAGAACAACCACGATAAGCATTTTTTTGTTTGTTTTTAGTAAAACCAAAACCCAAAATGTTGAACCAGAAATGAGTGAGATCACCACTGTAAATGATTCAACACGTCCCTCCATGACATTATTTTCAAGCCAACAAACCAAGCACAAAACCCTTGAACAATGCAAGTAGAGCACAAAGCAAGGATGAGAGTTGCACATGAAACTACAAGGTGGTGAGTAATAACACATGGAAAGGGTTGGAGCATACATGATTTTGATCCTTGAGCTTTGATACCATGTCGGAGGAATGACAAAGATCTGGAGGGAATCCGTGAGCATCAAAACGTTGCACTCAACTCAAATGGTGCAGACTAGAAGATCCAAGCAAGAACTCATCCATGGGAGCAATGTGCATGCATTAATGGAAACATGGCTCAAACCCCATACTCCATTCCATTCCATTTTCTCAAGATGAAAGGTGTACATATAGTATTGGGGTGTGTAATTCCCCCACAAATGTAGTTTTCACCAGAGGTGGGAGTTAAATTCCCAGAATATCCGGTCAAATGTAACTCCTATGATGCTCTATGACACGTGTAAGGCCATAATGACACCCTAGGACACCTAGGCATGGTGAATCACCTATGTGGAGGAATCCCATGTACTTAAAATATATACATGGCAAATATCCTACACCAACACTTCGATCAAAGAGGAAACTAACTTATGTAATAAAAATATATTTACCTTGTTTTTCCCAAGCTAAACAATTAACGTTATCTTTTTATGGTGAAGTCTTAAATGATCTTATACTATAATCATTGTCTAGTTTTTGGAAGATAATAAGATTTTATAAGTAGGAGGAAATTTATTAAGAAACTCTTCAATCTCTTTCAATCGCTTGAAATGTAAATTGTTTTCCTTTGTCAATCTTAATCAAGCAAGTCTAAATGAAACTTGTACCCAATCTTGATAAATTTGTAGCCTAAAAAATGGCGGGTTAATAAACAATGAGACCACAGTGTCTTGGTATAATTTTTGACTTGTTCTTAACCCTTGCCTTGATTCATGGTGATCTTTCTTAAGTAACGTCAAATTTTTTATCCTTAAACAAGAAGATTTTGTTCTGAACGTAAAACGGTATTCTCCCCAATCGAGCTTTTTGCTTGCCACCTGTGCAATAGAGGTGTGGAACAAGTTTAAGTGGCTCGAGTAAGATTAACTAACCTTGAGAGAAATGGAAAATGTTCCTAAATCAATGAATTAAGAAAGTTATTGACATATTATAGAATGATTCTCCTTCAGAAAACTTGGTCTAAAGCTAAGTAGTCAATAGTATAGAAGAAAGAAGTTCACCTTGGTAAAATAATGGTGCGAATCAAAACATGAATCTTCTAGATCGTAAAGTCAAGTTTGAAAGACAACTTTTTGTAAATACATAACCTTAAAATATGTTACATTTACGGGGATGTCCTAAGCCATAAGATATGTGTAATGTGTTTGGACCCTAACACGTTAAGATTGTCGAAGAGAAAATTGGATTGTTCATGTTAGGTGTTGTATGTTTCCTTGTTGCATATGTGGTCATCATTGTGTCAAGATGTTTGAAGCGTTTAGTTTCTTTAAGGGAGTAGTTTTCCATGTCATTTGACCAATTTTAAATTTATTGTTGTAAACTCAAGAAAGTTAAAAAAATGTATCTTGTACTTTCTTATGTTGTTAATCTTGTGTGTCTATTTTAGTGGGCTTACATGAAAATCTTCCTCATTTTGCTCTTTGTCACATCCACTTCATTATAGGGTTCACGTGTCACACCCGAACTTACAAAACAAAACCCTAGGTATTGTCCAAGACTCAAACAAATATTATATGAAACAAATAATGCATTTGTTTTCCTCTATTGATGTTGATGTCAGAATACCCCAATGTGATTATCACCGAGTGCCGCACTACATTTTAGACTCTATGTAGTTCTTGTGTGTGTGTGTGTGTGTTCAAATTTGACAAATTGAGGGAAAAGTAAAGAAGTGACCAAAAGGGATAGTAACGCCTAGACGTTCCCGTCCCTAATGGGTGGTATTTTTCGAATAATATAATGGAAAATGTATAGAGCCAAGTCATATGTTGTCGAATATCCAAAAAAAGGTAGCCATTCAAAAAAACTAATGATAAGAATATCAAAAGGATAAAACAATGTAAAAGTAAAAAAATGTTGTTAATGTATAGTTTTCTTGTTTAGGAATCATGCGTATAATAACATACTTAAAGGTGTGATGTAAGTAACAACGATAAGAGTGGAGGGGTAGAGGCAGTGCCTCCTCTTATAACCATCTTTGTTACTGCTAGCTCATAAGTTCAAAATAACAAATACACTCTTCTTGTTATTGTCTACACTAGTTTTCATCTGCAACATTATTCTTTTTTTTAATTTCAAGAATGACGGACGAGGTAAATTTCAATACGACGATTACGGATTTTCTCTCTATCTCCGACAGTTTGAACCCTCCTCTTCCTCTTCCTCGCCCTCGCCCTCTAACCCTTTCAGATATTGTCGCGGCCATCATTCCTGGCCCTCGCCAGATTTCGGCCTTTAGTCAGAATCTGGCGGCCACCAGAGCGTCAATATTTTTGAGTTCGTAAATATTATATGTTGATTGCTTTAATTTTCCTACTTTTGTATTCTGTACAATGTGTCGGGCTGCTAATTTGTTTATTCTTCGCAGTTTCTAAGAACATAGGAAGAGTTGATGGTGGATCTTTTTACAGATGACGTGACGGATCTTTCAGCTTCATTTCAGGCCTTGAATCTCAATAAAGACCACGTTCTTGAGCATCCACAACCTCCTCCAAATAATCCTGCGCTCACCACTCCTCGCCGTCTCCGTGGCCTGCGTCATTTAGCCAGGAACCCTACCGGAAGCGCCTTCTCACTGTGAGTAATATAGATTAACCTTCTTGCTTTAATATTCTGAACATTACTTTTTGCTTTTTTTTGCTTTTCAATTTCCAAGAACGGTGGATGGAGAGTGCAGGGATACCCCGTGGCTATCCATCACCATGATAAAGATGAGAACCAAGTAAAAGATATTCATAGTTTTTCTACAAATCCTGGATCTCTTGTCGTTTTACGTTTACAATTTTCCCTCGTCATCCCTGCGAATCGAACACATGACCTCACAAAGACAAAATGAGTATTACAAATATCTCAAAATGATAATAGTTGTGTGGACTCATTCAACTCAGTCAATGCTGCACTATGTGATTTCCATGCTATAGCAACCGACCCAAACTTTCCATTTGATTTAAAACCCTAGCCGTATTATTGTTTCTTTAGTTTTATTATTTTCATGACTCCTAGACATAAAACGTCAACGAGATGAATTCTACCCGTTTGGTTACATGCTCAGTTGAGAGATTGAAATTTACGGGCATCTTCTCTAAGCCACAAGATATTTGATACTGCAAACTTGGATAACAAAATAAGATTAACATCATATTTTATTGGGGGTTGCATTTAACTCGTGAATCGAATTTTCTCTCAGTTGGAAAATATTATTTTTCTTTAACGGAGTAGTTTTCCATGTCATTTTCTTCAGTTTTAAATTTATTGTTGATTTATCATTTTTGGATTTCCTTGAATCAGATCCTCCTAAGTTAGATCTTAGGGATTGGATAATCATACATTTAATAGAGCCTCCACATGAAAAATCCCATGATGGGATACTTAGATATACTCATTCTTGCCCGAACCCAGTTTGGAGGGCATCCTACAGAGACCCAAAAGATGCTAAGAAGATGTCAGTTTTTTTAAGAAGAACAAGGATGCATTGTTTTCCTCTATTGGTGTTGACACAAAGAATAAAGAGCTGCAATTGTCTTCCATGCCCAAGAAACATAGAATAAATATTCAGGTGCAACTCCTGATTCATTTTTTTGTTTGTTTTTATGTAGGTTCAATACTACATAAAGTGGTGTTTCGAGACATATTGTATTGAAAAAATTACAATATTGTCTCTAACATCCCTTTGGGATATTATTTTAATAATATACTAACATTTTTTGGGACAAGTGGGAAATGTAAAATAACATTGGGGAAGGGTTAGGAATGGAGAAATAACACATGGAAAGGGTTGCAGGGAACATAATCCCTATTATTCAATCTTTGGCTTGTCTCTTAATCTACAATAATCCCCATACAAAATTTCCAAGGAAAATATGGAGAAGATTACAATCAACTCATGTGTGATCTAGAAAAATAATTTCGAAGACTATTGAGAGCAATCCATTGAGAACATATTTTAGGCTTTTCCTCAAAAAATGTGCACCTTCATAGTATATCAGTTTTCATACATGTTCATTTTGTTAACAATTTTCTATTTCATTTTTTTCCTAATTCTTTAAATTGATAGTCTCTAGAGAGACACAATAAGTAGTATTCTATTTTGTCTCTAGAAAGACAATCTTTTGGGGCATTAATTAGAGATGCATAATTTGAAAAATATTTGAGACAATATAAAACTTTGTTTTTGTTTTAACTTGAGACGATTTATTCAATTATTCTCTCAAATATTGTCAAAACACAAGTGCTTGTAGTAGTTATTATTGTAAGACACACCCTCTTATGGGAAATTCAACTCTTCTCACTATTACCTAGGGCTCAACAAAAAATGGAGAATGCATCATCATACCTAGTACACCAATTGATTTAAAATCCTAATCAATAATGTGTTAATTCTTTATTATCACCTATGTTGACAGTGAGGTGATTTTGTTAAGACCCAACTTGTTTACATGACAATTGCTCTGTGTATGATATATCATCTTCTTTTATTTTACTCCTTCTCGAGTGCTTAGAAACACATGGTTATAGAGATCAGGGTGTGTCTTGGTATACTTTAGAAGGCTTCCCCACTAGTACAATGGTCCTCGAAACAACATTTGTTACAACCAAAGTAAAATATATTCATAGTTTTTCTACAAGTCCTCGATGTCTTTCCATTTTTGTTTACCATTTTCCCTTTACATCCTGCCGCGAATCGAACAAATGACCTCACAAAGACAAAAAGAGTATTACAAATATCTCAAAGTGATAATAGTTGCGTGGAATCATTTAACTCGATCAATCTTTGGTACGTGATTTCCATGCTATAACAACCGACCCAAATTTTCCATGTTATTTAAAACCCTAGTCATGTTATTGTTTCTTCATTTTTATTATTTTCATGACTCCCTAGGCATAAAACGTCGATGGGCTGAATTATACCCATTTGGTTACTTGCTCGGTCGAGAGATTGAAATTTACGGGCATCATCTCTAAGCCGCAAGATATTTGATACTGCAAACCTAGATAACGGAATAAGAATAGATAAACTTCATATTTTATTGGGGGTTGCATTTAACTCGTGAATCGACTTTTCTCGCAGTTGGAAAATATTATTTTTTCTTTAACAGAGTAGTTTTCCATGTCATTTTCTTCAATTTTAAATTTATTGTTGATTTATCATTTTTGGATTTCCATGAATCAGATCCTCCTAAGTTAGATCTTAGGATTGGATAATCATAAATGTAATAGAGTCTCCACATGAAAAATCCCATGATGGGATACTTAGAGATACTCATTCTTGCCCCAAACCCAGGTTTGGAGGGCATCCTACAAAGACCCAAAAAGATGCTAAGAATATGTCACTTTTTTAAGAAGAACAAGGATGCATTGTTTTCCTCTATTGGTGTTGACACAAAGAATAAAGAGTCAGAATGGTCTTCCATGCCCAAGAAACATAGAATAAATATTTAGGTGCAACTCTTGATTCATTTTTTATTCTTTTGTTTTTATGTAGGTTCAATGCTACATACGGTGGTGTTTCAAGACATATTGTATTGACAAAATTACAATATTGTCTCTAACATCCCTTCATGATATTATTTTAATAATATAATAACATTTGTTTGGGACAAGTGAGAAATGTAAAATAACATTGGGGAAGGGTTAGGAATGGAGAAATAACACATGGA